>OMNR01005390.1:2060-17506 GCA_900303205.1 Mora moro
TATTAATATTCAATGTATTTCCATTGTGAATCACTGTAACTTTTTTTAAACTCTCAGAACACTATACATAGAATGGCTACAATCCAACATGTTAACCTGGCGAGATGAAAGAGGCAGATTTTTGTTTCGCCACCCTAGCATGTGTTACTTAGCTCCGATCACGAAGAGGACAACGCAATGGTTGGACTCGCTTCGACTGCGGTCCCCAGCAGCCCTATTGCTGGCCTGGAAAAACCTCTGGCAGATCCATTTTTCATCGGGGCAGACGAAGTCAGGCATAGTTTCATAATTCCCTCCTGAGTTACATCAGCTCACACTGATATAATTCCATCATATTCCACCATGGAAAGGTTGTATGTCTTAGCCTTAGCTTAGCACGCCTATTGTGTTCATGGGTGACCTCTTTCCAAGGGTACCAGGGCAATACAATACTTTGGAGTTGAGTCGCTGTGTTGGCAAGTGGGGGCATTGTTTTTTGTGTTTTATCTTGTGAGAATTGTATTATCCCTTAACTGTCAATACAATTGTGCCTTATGGGTAAATGGCAAGTGTGATTGCCAACAATTTCAAAGAAACTGCTGGCAGGTAGACTCACATTTGAGATGTTATTTTGCCTTAGGGTCATGCAGAATACTTTCTGGTTGTGGTATTATTCCAAGTATTATATTAAATGAGCACTGCCGGTACAAAATAATTATTTTCTAGCATTGTTTTGGTCGTGTTGCTTAGAGCTATATGAAACTTCGAACAAAAAATGTATATCCCATCAGTAATTTGCAGTTAATATTATATGCTGACTCATTAAATATGGATATGTTTTCGGAATCATATCTGTCCTCAAGGGCTGAGAAAACCTATATTATCATGTTTCAAAGTCAAAATGATAAAACGTCCACCGATAAAAATAATTACTGTTTGAAAAACAAATGAATGCTTCGAAGGAATGCTTATTTTTCTGGTATTTTGGCAGTACATATGCTTCGTGTTTGTTTGAACATAAGATGTTCAGAGTCTGTCTTTAGTTTGAGCATAATCTAGGTTGGTTTTGTCAACCAACAAAAGGTGGTGAAAGCGAAAATTTGATTTGATTTATTAAACAACCTCCAAAACAACATCCTAAACTAATGGACAAGTTGTTTGAGGCCTACATTTTTAAACAGGCTAAGAAAATGGATTTAATGGGCACTTAAACTTTAATTGGTGTCCTGATTAAATATTAATTGAGTTTTTAAAGATGATCCCCAGTTCAGGAACATGAAGCAAGAGAAACCCTCACAACCTTCATCCAAGCCTTTTCCAAGCTTTGCCACACTACTTTTAATCCATTAACAAATGTACATACAAAGTTTGAAAGGACACAAAAATTGCAATTGCAACACTGTCTGTAACAACTTTCACCCCCTATGACTCCTAGTTCAACATGTTTTGTGATTTTCTCTATTTTTGTATTTTCTATAATTGCTCACTGCCAGGTTTGCCACAGCGGTTAAAGATGTGATGTGTTCTGTGTGTGATGTGCGGTAGAATGAGTCACCATGGCGACATACAAATCTTTGCATTGTCCTCCTGGAGGAGGGGGTGAACAAGTGCCTTTAACCCCTTGCTCTCGCTCTCTACGTTCCTCTAATAGTGGTACCTTGCACATCCGCCCGCACAAGCACACCAGCTAAGATCAGCGTGTATAACGCAACATGATAAATTACATCATGCCATGCCTGCACCACGTCATGTAATATTGTGTTATATATTGACATATAATCATGTCATGTAATGAAGATAAAAAACATTCAGTTGGAACATATTACAGGCTATACTATTATTTTTACATGCATGTATTATTATGTAGAAATTCTTGTTTTTATTTGTAGCATCTTGAGAAATTTAAATAATCTCTCTTTCAGTTACATGAAGAATTGTCTGTTACTGTAACTAGGGGTGTCTCACTTCGTATGTGACAGAATTCTTTCAGAGAGCTGTCAATATCACTTTCTGTTTGCCAAGCTAGCTACTACGTTCCAAGCCCTGGCCCTGGTGATTTGAGAAAGTTATGATGATGTTGTTATTGTTCACACATTCATAGCTGACAACGTAACCATCTGGCACTTGTGTGAAACCTATACCTATAATGTATTGCTCATACCTCAGTGATTTTCACTCATTGTTTCAATTCTCTCACCTGTGTCTTCGTATCTGTTTACCCCGCTTTTCAATCTGTGAGTATCATCATTTTGTCACATAAGTGACAATTTAAAAGTCTTGGGAGTTGGCACTTGAAAGACATTAGTTCACACGCAATTGCTTCACACACCACTGTACATATTTTTAGCTACAGTCACTTAGAGTTGTTGTTTTTTTTTGTTGAGTGTCTGGACGATGTGAAATTGGAGCTTTTAATGGCGCGCCAATGTCACTTCTGCAATGTCTCTCTGTCTCTCTCTCTCCAGGAGTTAATTATCCCACTGTTAGCTCTGTGCTGCTGAGGGGGAGCCATGGCCCCGAGTGGGCAGTGAGCGGGGGCCCCTGATGGCCCTAATCTTAACCTCCACAATGGGCTGCTGTGAACGGGAGTGTAATCAGATGGTTGGGCTCCTCTGCTCTTTAACTAGCTCAGCCTGCCTACAGTGCTTCTCCACACGAGAGGAAGCCGGAGGTATTTCTAGACTTCTCTATAACTATCTCCGAAGTTGTGCGACTTCCCCTGTCAGACATACAGAGCCGTATTCGTCAGACGCGAAAGGCCCCGCTGTCGACTTCGAATCAAATCAATGAGGGCGTCTGCTTGATTGATGCTGAGTCACCAGCGCTTTTGGCAATCGGGTCCATGTTGACGTTTGATGACAAGTTGCATTGTCATGTAAGAGCGTCATCCCTTCTTACAAGAAGATTGATCTGAGTAAGGCGCCGTCTCTGTTGAGACTATTCTCACTTGCTGAAAGCAGAACTCTATGCTGCTCTATAGACTGCAACCCCAATATAATAACATACTGTATGGAAAGGAGAAGGTAGTGGGTCTTCTTGACCTGATTTCACCCCAGCACCCACAACCAACCCTTTAACACACATTAACACATGCGCACACAGCTACACACACACACACACACACACACACACACATACACATACACAGGGTTGCACACACACTTACATACACACACAAACACTTACGCACGCACACACACACACACACACACACACACACATGACCACGTACACACATAACCACACACACACATACACACAACCACACGTACACCTCTCTCTCTCCCACTCTTTCTCTCTCGCTCTCTCTCTCTCTCTCTCCCACTCTCTCTCTCTCTCTCTCTCCCTCTCTCTCTCTCTCTCTCTCTCCAGAAGGAGGCATTCATTAACAATGAAGTAGCTGACACAAGCGTGATATACACCCACCGTTAGCAGATCCGACAGGGCTCCCTGCTCACTTATTAACATCCAGGAAAGTAGGTCAATCACAAAAAGAGAAGGAAGGGGGTACTAGTTGGGCGCCTCACATACACCTTCCCTGATAGTACTTAGTATTGGTACAAGCAATAGCATGTGACTTAGAAAAACCAGAGGCTGAAATATTTTGCATGCTAATTTTTGTTTTTGATGGCAAAGTGCTCATGAACGTTAGTATGAATGCGTCACTATGAAAAAGAAACATTGTGCTATTTTGTGGATTTCAGTAAATGTAGTGCTCCGATAGTTTTATACAAAACTACGGTACGCTATGAAGCCCATTATATATTTAAACACAGTTCCTGCTAATTAGTGCCCTTTTCAACCAGTTGTTGTGTTCGCGGCGCCTGCTGTGGCCTTGCTGATGTTATCGATGGGAACTTCTGGCTCACGTGAAGTTTAATTAATACGCGGGCGCTTAACAAGATTGTCGCCAAAATCAATTCTCTCCGGTGACAATGAATCACCTCGATAGATGAGCTATTTTTTTCCCGGTCTTACCTTTTAGTTAATGGAGAAAGACATGCCGTGTACATGTACTGTGATGTGTGAGTGAATACTGGATATTGATTCATCCTACACCCTTGGGATATGTACCTGCTTTCAACTCTTCACTCTGATTGGGTGATACAACACCGTGCTTATTGTCAGTATTCTCTTTTGGAATTTGTATCCATCTTCCTAACCAGCATATGCAAATGAGATGACTGAGCCACCAACTTAAAATATGTGAATATATGCAATAGCACATCAATAAAATATCAACGTTAATGTGTGTCAGTGCAGCCACAGCAATGCAATGCACACACGGCCACAGAGCTGAAGTAGCTCCTTGTGAAACGAAGCAAACGAATAAGGATGGTAGAGAATTGTATGGCTTTTAGTCCCGGCAACCTTGAATAGCAACGCTAATGAAAATGTACGCTGCGATATTTCACCTTGCACTGTATGAATACGTATATATAAATATATAAATGGTGTACTGTATTCGGCTAGCATTCTGGTAACATTTCAAAGCTGAGTGGATAAATATTTGATGAGGCAGAAGAGATATTTCCTGATACGCTGTGTTTGCATATTTGAAACTTATTTGCTTTTAAGGCTCGGCAAACAAATAACAAATATGTTGATGGCCCACAGAGGATCCAATAAAGTTGTCATTATGAGAGAGTTTGGGGCTTTGCAAATGGACTCTCTCTCTCTCTCTCTCTCTCTCTCTCTGTTAATTGCTCATTTCAGTTGGCCCATAACTCGCCCTGTGTGGCCCCATAACTCTGAATATAACAAACATACAGCCCAGAACATAGCGTTGGATGGTTTGGTGTGCTGATAAGTACAGTGGCTGATGATTCTAGCATGTGTGTATATATATATATATACATATATAAGCAAGGTAACAGCAACAATGTGGGTTCCACAGAAAGGGTTGGAACCGAGGCCCAGTTTAAAAGTTCTCAAAAAGAGTTGTTACTCAATTGAGTAATTTTGTTGCCCCACAAAACAGCGTAACTTCTGTACAGAGGAAGTAGTCCAAAATAACACCTTGAATCCTTGTTGAGAAATAGCAAACACTATGTACCACAAATAGCTGTGCAGCCATTCCCCTGGATATATAGAGGGAGCGAGGAGACAGGAGGGTGGTGGGTGGGAGGTCTTGTTTGTGTTGTGTTCTCTTAACAGTGTCTTCTTCTTTTTTTTCGTCACAAAAGCTTTTGAGGCTGATTTTGTTTCCTGGGGCAAAGTGTCGTTGCTTTTTATTCATTGTAGTTCTGGCATCTTTTTTCATTTAGTTTACTTCTTCGATTTTTCAGTCACTTTTTGCAGCAAAGCATTTTGTGGACGTGCGGTGGTGATGTCTAAAGGCAGCTAGAGTGCAACTGTGAAGATCTATGTGTTTAAGAAGTAAAGATCAAAATGCCGCGTATTTTCTGCGGTACAACAATGGTACCTATGGATCAAGCAAAACATGAGCATATATTAATTTTTAATTAAGAACGGGAGAACAACTGCATCCCTAAACGAGTTGACAGTGTACGAATAGCATAGAAAAGATGTGCATTGTCCAACTGTGGCAGTGCCAGTTGGCCCGGCTCATTTAAAAATCAAATCACATGCCATACAAAATAATTCCACATGACATTAAATTAAATATGGCTGCTGAAACAAATAAATACAGTCGTCATGTCTTCTGAAGTGGACCGGATGCATTATGTATAAATGACCTTTTGTGCCGTCTGTATTTCACTAATGGTCTTTTAGTCCGTCTGAGTTCAGATCTCAGTGCACTTTCACTTTTGGTTCCGGTGTGTTTTGTGATTCATGAGCTTGAATTCCCTCTCTGGGCCTTGTGTCCCCAAGTATATTTCCAATGGCAGTGTGTCACCTACCAACATTTTCTCATCATTTGAGCCACAATCTGACCATAACATGATTACACTGACGTTACGACTCAATAAAAAAACAGCCGCAGCCCATATTTCCCATTCATTGTGACTTGCTTACAGAGCCATATACCGCAGCTGCACATCTATTATGCATACACACTTAGAAGACATCCACAGGGCCTTATAAGCTTGGCAAGGTCACATCTTTTTCAGTGTCCAAACATGTGTACAAATGTTCCAGGTATATATGCTTCTCTATTCACAGGAAAAAATAAAGCAGGAAGCTTCCGGCTGCATGGGTCAAACATAATATCAAGATAGAGTCATGAATAACTACAATACAACTATAGATTATTAGTCTGAGAGTCGGAAAAGTCAGATTTTCATGTTGTTTTTGATTCCACTGCCATTTAATTTCCAAAGATTTGTATTCTGTTTGATTAGAGTGGGACTATGCATGTGATTGAATCCAAAGTACCGACCTGTGATGAATGTTATTTAGCTACAATGAAGCATTATAACATTTTATCTGAATAAAAATTCTAAATCGTAATTTACCAATTTTCATTAATTCAGCTATTCTTCACTGTTTTGTTATTGTATATTTATGAATGTACAGCTCTGTAACGATATTGGTTGATTTTGCAATAATTGAATGTGACAATACAGAATGGAAAAAAAGATATTCCATTGGAAAGGGGATTAGCTATTCACAAGGTTAATAATGTGGATCCAATTAATTAGCACTTAATTACAAAGCCATTGGTTAATTTGTCTCCATTTGGATGGAGTAACTGAAACACTGAAGTGATTTTCATTTTGTGAACCCGTATAGTTTTTGATTTCATGGGGGATTCAAATAAAACGCCAACAAAAGTATTCATAATTTTGAAACACCGCTTTCTCCCATTTGAGTGCAATTATATTTAATCTATCAATCAATTACCAAAAACCAGAACAATAGCATTTTCTTGAATTGTATCACGTTTCCTTATTAAAAAATAAAAACCTATGGAATTCTCACACAGCTGCTCTTCCTTCTACACTGTGTGGACTCACAGGGAAGTTAATGTTCACGGCGAAGCCATTTAGGGCTAACGCCCACTCCCTTGCATTCACATTCGCCAGTTGCCGATTGCCTCGTCTGTTGGGGGTTGTGCAATCCACCTGTACGCAAAAGAAAAGAAAACTGGGTTATGAACTTTCCGTGACACCGACATGCGAATGTGCCTCGGCTCCAAGCCCTGAATAATTTGTGGGCCTCTGCCAACTGAACCATTCAAAATGGTCTCCGGGTCCTTCAGAGCTGAGCACTCTACGGACCACAGCGTGAATCAGCCACCATTTTAAAAACGCCCAGGAGGCAATCTTGAACGGAGCACAGAGGTCATGAAGGAGAGCCCTGCACTACAAATGTCTTCAAGATGTATGTGATCAATAAATGATTCACTCTTACATGTAGGTAGGTAGGTTGTTATTTGTGTGTGCAATTTATTTATGTTTTATCCGTGCGGCAATGTGCATGTGTACATCCATGTCGCCGTGATTGAAATGCAGCACATATAGTCATTATAACAGTATATAAAGGTTTGTTGTGTTGTCTGCTGCTGCTCCTGAGATGTGAGAGTCCATCATGTGCAGGATTTAATGGGTTACTGTGTAAGAACCACCATCCAGGCAACACTGCTGTTACTACATTCACACGCTGTGCTTTATTGAAGATAGATAGGTCCGACAAAAAAGACACAACTACAGTATACGTGCATATCGTGTCTTTTTTTCTTAGTCCACATAGCACCCATTAGAAAGACCAGGCAGAACCAGGCTGTGTCGTGTTCTGTGAAGTGAAACATATTGAACAGTGGGGGGGTGTTGCCGGGGATGCTCTGTATCCGGTGTCATGCATGAGGGAGTGCAAACTATTGGGTGTATAAATGAGAGGGGCGCGGGAGTCGGGATGGAGAACACTTCTCTTCCAATCATCTTCGTGCGTACATCTTAAAATTCACCACCTCTCCGACTCAGCTGTCAGCAGCAGACACTGCAGGAGTAAGCACGTTTAACATTCATTGGTAACCAGTGTTATGAACGGCTAGTTGCATGTTGGGTGTGGAGGCAAAACAAATTTGAGCATGATCCTCGAAGCATGATGGCTCAGCCAGATTCGAGCGAGACTTGGCTAGACATAATAACAAACAGACCGGATCAAGCGAAAGGTAAAGAAAAACGTTTTATTTCACTGTAGGGATCCTTTCCATAATGTTGTCGGACACTTATAATAACAATCTGAGCCTGTCAGTGGCAAACACACGCACTTTTAGAGGACGCACATTGACAGAGCGCTATTGCCCCAAAGGGTTACAATGCAGCCCAATTCGCGGCTGACGGCTGAAGTGCTCTCCCTCAATACTGGACCAATTTCAAAAATTGTTGTCCGCATTAGTCACTTAGACCCAAAATTATGGGAAAATAGGGTCCAGGTTATCCTTTAATGACCCAATAAGAGAAGAGCTTCAGAGAGATCATGTCATTGGCTCAGCCAGGTGGCCATGTAGAATAGCCCATCTTTGAACTCCACACACATCACAAGCCGCTAAAGATGCTCGGTCATCGTAGACTTCTTTAATATCCCCTTAACTATTAAACAACAAGGCAACGCCTGCTTAGACCACAGGGTTCCCCGACCATCCCACAGGCTCAAGTACCACCGGCATCACAAAGCACTCACTCACTGAACTATGAGTGCCCTCCCTGTGGTTTGGGTCCAAGGCTACCATCTAACCCCCCCCCCCAAACCCCACAATCTGCAGCTTGACTCACAGATCCTCCACGGTTCTGTTACTGCCCTCTGATCTCACCTCCCAAATTGATCGAGTGACTTTTTATATCGCAGTAGAAAAACACAGACCTGCCCATGTCTACTTCAGTCTTAAGAAAAGCTCTCAAGGAATCCTCTTCCACATGCATATAAGTGCCCTTAAAAAGGTGCTCTTTTGCTAACTCACTCCCCCTCTCTCCCTTGCTTTTCATCCTCAGTGTGTTGCCAGTTATTTTCTTTCCTGTTGCAAAATGATGATCATCACAGGGTCACTGGAATGAGGCTTGGGTCGTATAAAGTCACAGACCTGCATTTCCTGTTTTCTTATTGACAGCGTTGATGACCTAAATGTCACAGCAAGGAATTGTGGGTAATAAGCAGGGCTTTTGTATCTTCTTGATTGCATCTTTGTTTCCACCCTACCTCCCCAGAAATGAGCTTGTTGATTATCGCAGTGTAAAACATGTATGAAATTTAACCTCTAATTTGTGGTAATCGTGTTCTGTTTGTGTTTTTTTTTTTTATCAGGAAGTTAAAAGTGTATCAATCTATGGTAAGAATCTGTTGTGAATGACTATCACCAAATTGTGTTGCTTTGGACTATTAGACTTCTATTTGGAGTCTATTTGGACTCAACGCCTACTACTCCACTGTCTAAATGATACCCTGATGTTGGGAAATACATCAAATGTTCTTCCTTCACCACGTCATCACTCAACACCCACGAACACGTACAAATCTGGCACGAGGAGAATTCTCCAGATCCTCCATTAAAAATGAATAGATGTCTGATTGTCGTTGAAAGGAGACTGGGAGAGAGAGAGGAGAGTATTTGAGACGTGTGGGCATATACATACCAGTATATATATAGCAAATGATAGGGTGGCTATTTCTCTCCATTAAATGGGGGGAATGCCATGTATGTACGCTCATAGATATTTTTGGTGTCTAGTCCCTTTCATTGGAAAGCTGTGAACAATGTACACAGAATTAGATCCATATATATATACATAATGATATATATACATATTGCATTTAAATAGTGCTTTTTTTGGAAGGCACAAAGCGCTTTACATAGTGAGTGTGTGAGGGTGTGTGTGTGTGTGTGTGTGTGTGTGTGTGTGTGTGTGTGGGGGGGGGTGATGCACGGCAGCCAGTTTGCACCAGAACGCTCACCACACAACAGGCTATCACAGTGGAGAGGTGAGGAATGATGCAATCCAATTACAGAGGCCAAGGGATGATTAGGTGGCCATGTTGGCACAAGAGCCAGGTTGGGAGTTTGGCCAGGTCAGAGCAAACTCTTTGTTATTGGCTGACCCCTCGCTGCTCAACTAAAGTTGTATGCTTCACACTTCTACCTATCCATTGGATCCTTTTAGAATGCGTTGATGAATGGACCGCCGGCCTCGGCAGTCAAGGGAAAAACCACTGGGAAAACCCCAAAACCTATTGTGTGTAGGTTTTGGGGTTTTAAACTGGTTTTGGGAGAATAAATAGACCCATATGTATAAGCATAGTTCCCCCTTTTTAATTTTTTTCGGCAATCCAATTCAGTTTATCCAAAACATATAAAAGATTTGAGCCTGGATACAAATGTGATATGTTTTTGAGAGCACAAATGTCATCTTCTTTTTTCTGTTATATTCTTGGATTTAAAATCAAAGTTTCCGCACAACTTTTTACCCACATTCCCACATTGTGAATAAAATAGACACAGTGAATAACATAAAAGCTTACTGAGGGCAATATTACTGTTGCAAGGATGCTTTTACTGTAGGCCAAAGAGGTTAAAGGTTATGTCTTCTGATTCAGGGAACACAACGTAGCGGACGCCCTGATTTCCGACTGAAACTGCCTCCATGATGCACTTATAAACACTGCAATGCTGCATTGTACACATCAGTATTCACACACACAAATGGCCACAATCTCACACACACACACACACACACACACACACACACACCACATCCACACACACTCAGACATATACGCAATCAGTCACAAACAAAACGCACACAATCGCACAAACGCTAAAGCTTATTTGAAGGCATGAATAATTCATTATAATTTTTTGAAGTTTTAATGATATATGCGTCGTAGTGGATGGAATATTTCTGGTCAAAGCAAAGGTCCAAGGCCGCTGCTGCTGCCTCTACATCACTGCAGCAGAATGCTTATCAGGAGTGTGTGTGAGTGTGTGTGTGTGTGTGTGTGTACGTATATGTGTACACACAAGTGCATGCGCATGTGAACAGCGTCTAGCGACTGGCGCTCAGCCATACGACGCAACCAAACGGAGGTCCTGAGATCAGAGAGAGAGCGCTCGAGAGAGAGAGAGCGAGGCTGCGAGCGAAATAGATCTTTAATGGCCATGTTGTTTATCTTTCATCCTGTGGAAATATGCGCTACGCACGAAGCAGAAACATTGAGATAATTACACTCAATTTCCCGGGGAATCGCCCCTCGGTACACTCCTCTGAGCGCTCATCTCTGAACCCCCCCCCCCGAACATCAAAGAGCCATGAGGAGTGTGCCTCACAGGGGGGTCGCGCAGGTTAAAGAGGGTTATTGCTTTTGTCAAGGTGAGTTATGGAAAGTCAGGTTCAGCTGATTCTTTCCATTTCATATCCATTTGATTTGAACAAACTCCTCCATCCTTGTACTATCTGTTCCGTTCTTCTCGCCCATAGTGAGTAGGGTGAATGGAGGGTGCAAACAAAGGCCACCGAGACACAGTAGCTTCACGTGCATTTGCATCGTATTTGCATGAGACCTTTTCCCTCCCCATTACTCATGTAAAGTAGAAGCCAACCTATCAAGTTCCCTTTTTCCCCTTTCCCTTTTCAGAGCATGCAGCCATGCACTCTTCTTGGGCCAACATCATTACTCTGTACCCTGCGGGCAGGGGAGCTCAGGTTGTAAGCCCCGTTTGTACCAGGAGAAACACACATTCTGTACACTTTGGATGACACTAACAGACCCAAACAGTTCCGGTAGATTAAATCTTCCCAGTAGTGGTTGAGGGCTCGGCGCGTCGCATTCGCCTAAAGATGTATTTGTAGAACCGTGAACATGCCGTCTACATTTCATTTATTTGATTTAACGTAACTCTCTTTCACCGATTTAACAAACCCGCTGAGAGTAGGTTTTTGCGGCAACACCTTTATCCTCGGTGACAATGTGAGGATCCGTTGGTATGCTCCATAAAATGTCGGAGGAATGGCATCTATGCATTTCACGGTACACACATTATACACACACTGCGCGGTACTATAACTCGCTAGACAACTAGAAAACTAGTTCTAATATATGTTCTAATAGCGAGTTATAGTACTGTATAAACATAGCTATCTTTAGCTGTCGCTAGCATTTCTCAACTCAAAGGCGCCAATGCACCTCTTGTTTTATATAAGACTTACAAGAATGTATTTTGTTACATTTGTTGGGCCATTGTAAAGCATGAGCCAAACAGAAGGGTGAATGTTAGATCAGTATTTGGGAAATGCCCATTCTCTTATGATAGAGTGAATCTTCCATGTGGTTAATGACGATGGTATCAGGGGTCTTAGAGCCCGGACAAGACTAGTCTCTCGCTGCATATGTTTTTCGATTCGCTGGGTTTTCATTTCCTTCTTTGTATAGGGCCTGCTAAATAATGGCTAAATATGAATTTAGCCAAAAAGAAGAAGTATGAGTTGATGTCTCCCTTCTCCGTCATGAAAAAACTCCAGAAACCGTGTCTGTTTCAGCCCTTTAAATAATCTGTATGATCACAGACATGGTTCCAAGAGAACATCCAGTAAGTAATGTTTTGTTTTGTTTTTTGCAAAAGATTAGAACTACCTCTGTGAGTCACAGAGGTAATAAGTCACTGCATCAGCCCTTCAACAATGTTTCTAACAACCCTGGCATCAGTGTAGGGAAAACGTCTAATTACTGTTAATTATCAACACCATGGCTCACAAACTCACAGCCCGTCAGTATCAATCTATTCATTCCATGCATTCCGTACACATACAAACAGTTGCGTGTTTTGCTATAAACATGCCCTTATATTGACACGCTCGGGGTGAAAGGGTGTTTAGGTAGGAGTCGGTAGGTTGGAGTGTATGCAACAGTATGCAGTAACTATATTCATTAGTGAAACCACTTACATTAATGAGCATTCCCCCAGATGCACCGTGGTTTACTGGTGTAGTGAAACCATTTGGTGGTTTACAGCACGTATGGCCAACAATGGCACTGGCATTCTGTCTTTGTCAGAAAGACAAAACAAGGAAGGGAACCTGGTCAAAATGAAGCCTGCATTACTGCCTGATTAATGGTTTCAGGTGTTCACATTCACAAACAAATTACATAAATCCTGGCAGGTGAACTGAAAGAAAATGGGAAATAACAAACCAACACTCTGATCCGTATTTGCTGTGAGCAGTTCCAGGTTTATTTCCAGTACATGATTATATTCCACCTGCAATTGGCGACACAATGTAAGTGGCCTCTTAAGATTTGAAGTGTTAGTTTTTGATGCTGCAGAGCTCTTAAACATTCTCACAATGTCTGGTTGTAATGTTATTTCTTTTATCACTCTATGAGTGTGAAGTTTGTTGACGTTCAACAATTCACAAAGTTGTTAGGGGAATGAAAAAGTTAAGTTGTATGAAAAAGCAACACCTGTTTATGCTTTCAAACTTTCACGCTAAACGTATGAATTCACACAAACTTTCAAACTGAGTTACTATGTTAGGGGTTATTGAGATGATTCTAGCCAGGCATTGCATCTAGACTGAACCAAGCCCTCAAGGCAATGAGCATTACAAATATGTAGTACCTTAACACATACAAAAGCTTTTAGAATAAAATAATAATATAAGCCCTTTTAGAAAAGTATTATAATAATTCACCAAACAATATGCAAAAAAAACCCTCTAAACTAGTTTATAATACATGTACTCAAGTATAAAGCTAATAGCACTTATTCAATATCTAGAGGTCGTATTCTACAGTAAATATGCAGCAAAATTACAGTGTTTGTTGTGTTGATCCAGTTTTGTTTGGTCTAATGATTTCTCCTATTGTGAGCAGTATCAAAATAAAAAACGAAACCAGTACAGAGGACGAAATTGCTTGTACGAAAACAATTTGAACTTCAGTACTTCAGTAAATAAAGTAGAATATTTGCTTGGCAATGGCATCGAGTAAAACGACATATTCACTTAAGCACTATTACTAAAGCACTTTCCACCACCCGATTAAACCTGTGTTTTCAATAACAGCTCAGCAAAGGCACCCGATAAAAATGCCCTAGAATGCACTTCTGTTAAATACTCTACCTGGAAATCACAGTAGACACAAACTGTTAAGAGAACTCCTCCTAGTATTGCACAATGGAGACATACCAGCCCCCAGGACGTTTAACCTCCATATCCGAAATGACAGCTCTATTATTGTGTGTGCATGTAGAGCACATCACAGCACTGGAGATGAATGCTCCGATATCCAGTCCAGTAGGCCTCGGCGTGTAATTCTCACCGCGGCGGCTTGTAGCGTTCACCGTATTCAGTGAGCTGCGAGAGCCAGCCGCACGACTATTAATACTCACTGTGAGGCGACGCTGAAAAGCAGGCGTTTCCCCGCTTAAAACCAATATTTTAAGGTTGGTGCCAAAACATTATTAGATTCAATGATGAACCGACCTTGACGCGATTATACTTCATCGACGGCTCGCCCTGGTAATATAACGGCTGATTTACGGAGACACGGGGGTGTGTGAACGTGTGCATGGTATACGTGCGCGCAAGTGTGAGCATGTGTGTGTGTGTGTGTGTGTGTGTGTGTGTGTGTGTGTGTGTGTAGCATAGTGGGTTATCAGGAATACATATTAGTCTTTCAGAGCGCTGTTTATCCAGGATTATGAATCTCTCTGAATAAACAACGATCAAGGTCTCCCTTTGTCCTCCCGAGCTACCTCACCCTATCCATCAGGCTTCACCACAATAAGCACCACCCCCTTCTTCTTCTAAGACTCCTCTGTTCACATTTCAAAACATGGCAACGTCATCCTCAGACACATTGGTGTTATGGTGTTGATGGTAGCAGTGGTGGTGGTGCGGCGTCGTTGGTGGTGGTAGTAGGTGGTGGCACAATGGTGGTAGCGGTGGTGGTGATAGTGGTGATAGTGGTGGTGGTGGCACAGTAATGGTGGTGGTGATGATGGTGGTGGTGATAGCAGTGGTGGCACAGTTATAGTGGTGGTGATGGTGCCGTTGGTGGTGATAGTGGTGGTGGTGGTCGTGAGAGTGATAATGGTGTTGGTGGTAGTAGTGGTGATAGTGGTGGTGGTGGTGAGAGTGATAGTGATAATGGTGTTGGTGGCAGAAGTGGTGATAGTGGTGGTGGTGAGAGTGATAGTGATAATGGTGTTGGTGGTAGAAGTGGTGATAGTGGTGGTGGTGGTGAGAGTGATAATGGTGTTGGTGGTAGTAGTGGTGATAGTGGTGGTGGTGAGAGTGATAGTGATAATGGTGTTGGTGGTAGTAGTGGTGATAGTGGTGGTGGTGAGAGTGATAGTGATAATGGTGTTGGTGGTAGTAGTGGTGATAGTAGTGGTGGTGAGAGTGGGAGTGATAGTGATAATGGTGGTGGTGGTGATGGTGATAGTGATGATGGTGGTGGTGGTAGTGGTTGTGGTGGTGGTGGTGGTGGTGAGAGTGATAATGGTGTTGGTGGTAGTAGTGGTGATAGTGGTGGTGGTGAGAGTGATAGTGATAATGGTGTTGGTGGTA
>OMNR01005529.1:2159-15052 GCA_900303205.1 Mora moro
TCTCTCTCCCCTTAAAACACTCCATTTTGAAACTTCCATTCATTTTTTATTTTTTTAATATTATTTCCTGAGACACTCGAATCAAAATTCTGTCATACAGGAAGTGCCCTCTTACCATTACCCTCGTAACTCCTCTTATCTGTAAGTGCTCCCGAGGAGACGGGCAGCCGTTCCAGAGAAGGCCGTCCATGTAGCCTCGCCGTGACCCAGTTAGTCAGGAAGAGGTTAAATAATAGTTAGGTAATGATCTCACGTCATCCCCGTGTCTGACGAAGGTTCTGGGTTAATGATTCCTCAAGATCAATGTCTAAATCTATGGTGTGTGGGAGAGAGAGACAGAGAAAAGAGAGAGAGAAAGAAAGAGAGAGAATAGAGAGAGAGAAAGAGAGAGAAAGAGAGAGAGAGAGAGAGAGAGAGAGAGAGAGAAAGATTTATGATCGCTGGAAGTAAATCAGGACAAAATTCTTGACATGCAAAACATGTAAAAACAAGCACGCACAGCATACGCAAACAGAGCATTTGGCAGGTAGGAATGTGGCAGTTTGTTTGACTCTGGCTGGCCTTCCTGAGTTTTGAGACTGAGTAGTCCCAGCTGAACTGGACTGACCACTGTCGAGGCGCCAGAATGTAGAGAAAGTCCTCATTTGCAACAGAGAAGAAAACCCGCTCACTGCAATCTTTTCACTTGATTTGTAGCTGACGTTTGCCTCGAAATGTGGTGTGATGTTCTTCTCGTGAAATTATTGTTCTTCTGTCATTTCTTCTTCTCTTCTCTTTGTCATTTTTCATTGGTATCATAGCACAGACAGATCATCATCATCATCATCATCATCATCATCATCATCATCATCATCATCACGCAGAAGTTTGAACACTGGAATGTACCAATCATAATTGTTTTGCATTTTTTTACATACAGGACAAAACTGTGTGTGTGTGTGTGTGTGCTACTATACTATTCTGGGGATGAGGTGGCATGGTTAATAAGTGTTTTGCCTGGTTATCCATTAACAGTGCTTAGATACTGTGGTGATAATGTCGGTCCAATGTTTAAAATATATCAGCTAGAATCAGTGCTGACTGATTCATTTCAAAGTAAAGTAAAACAGTAAAACAAAAGTAAAGGGATTTTGGAAACTCAACTGCAGTGGCGCAGAACCCACCTGAGCTGGTTATGGAAAATGAAACTATCGAGCGAAGATAATGTCCCGTTGTGTTCACTACTTCACAAGGCCTCTGGTTTCGCTGGCTAATACTGAAAACCTCAGTGTCCTACAAGCCACCGGCCCCACTGTGAAAACCAGTTCCACCATGCGCGTTTTTTGACCTTCCAATTCAGTTGCCACCGTATCGCGCGTTGGCTCGGCTTGCATAATTTGTCGGATAATAATAATAATATGCATGCATGCTATTTTGGGAGAGACGAGAACAACAATGTAGAACAAACCTGTATTCTTTTTTTTTTGGGGCATTTTATTAGGAGTTATTATTAGTTGTGAGGTGCGACCTACCCTGTTGGTAAACAGTTAAGCTCATGTTTGCCACACATCTCTCTCTTTCTCTCTCTCACTCACTCTCTATCTCTCGCTCACTCACACACACACACACACACACACACACACACGCACACGCACACTCGCTCCCTCTTTCGTACTGTGCAGTGGTAACCACAGCAAATGTCACCTACACTGTATCTAACAAACAATCGCAGAGAACTAACGTTTCGTAGCTGTTGTCCGCGTGTCACATGTCGATGTGTCACGCCATTTCCTATTGGCACAGTAATGCCTTTCATGTTCCTTCTGTGTCATCATCATTTATGCCAATCTATTTTCTCGGAACCTCTGACCCCCCCGTCATTGGGGCCAGTCAGTAGTGTACATAAGCTGGAAGCACATGCGGACAATAAACTCTTAAGCGTGTGTTGACACTGTCCTTACTGTCCTTCAAACGGCCATAACCTCTTTTTTTTTTTTTTTTTTTTTTTACCTGCTGCTGCAAAAGCTACACTTAGCTCAGCTGCGCTAAGTGTAGCTTTTGCAACAGCAAGCACTTTTGAATGAAGGAAGAAATAACACAACTTTGTAGGCACGCACATGACCCGTTCTAGACGGGCATGTGACCAAAGGTAAAAAGGGTCACATGAAACACGATTTTATCATTTACAAAATCATGATTGAATTGTAGTAACCCATATTTCCCAAGTAATCTTACAACAAACTGCCACACTATATATCATTGCACCTTAGACTAGAAAGGCATTTTAGGTGAGATTGAATAAAAAAAATCAGAGCAGATATTTATCACGTACATACCATATATGCATAGTAATACATATCAAAAGAACTGTCAGTCGTGTGTTGTACATTACTGATTAACATACAAATACAATACAAATACACCAACACACCGACAGCACAGTAAGCAAATAACCAATCATTTATTAAAGCCAGCGAATAAACAACTAACTGATCTATTTATTGGATTATACCTTTCAGAATTCAGGACTTTAACATTAACCAAGTTACTTCGCTGCCGAATTAGCTAATACTATGAACGTAATAGATGATGACCAGTCACCATCTATTACACAATCTTGCGGCTGTGGTCATACTCGTCATGTAATGTAGACTGAGCAATGGATGCCAAGGGATTTTAAAATTACAATTGCCAAATGTTTTTCTAGCTGAGAGCCATGGGAAGGCACCTTGGACATCTAGGGCAAAGGGGCATGTTCTCGGCAGTCAGCCCCTCTGCACGTGCCTGCTGGTTACTCACTATAGTCAGATATACATTATCTGATGTATAATACATTATCTGGGCTGTACTGCTGCTGCACGTTCCATTGTTTTAATGTAATATAGCCTCACACAGAAATATGATGAATCTTGTTATACTGTGTGATAATAGGCTAACATAAAGGTTTACATATTGTGAGGCTGACTACACAGATAAAAGCTATATATTGACTATATTTATGTAGTCAGCCTGTTAATGTCTCACTCTCACGGACGTAGTTAGTCAAATTCTTGGGTGAGTGATTGATTGAAAGCTGGAAAGAAAATTATGTGCTATGCACACATGGACGACACTTCACGACGTTCACAAATCAGCCCAACCCTCCCTTCCAGCGTTTTATGGAAGCCTGTCGTGTTGATTCAGCTTGTAGCTTGTAGTCTCTTGTATCACTATCACAAGGTTGCGAAAATGCCAAATGATAACTTTGTTTTCATGGTACAAAGTAAATTGAATTATTTGTTCTGTGTAGCAGGACTAAAGACTGTAGTGGAGCAACGACTCCTCCACCCATATTGCCCATAAGGCAGGAACCGTGGAAACTGGTTTTGAGCGTGGCGTAGAGCTGTAGGCCAAGCATGGACACTTTGTTGTTCAATAGCAAATAACCCTGGTGTCTTGTGTGAATGGGTAAAGAATAGTTGGCGGCAGTTCTAGTCAGTCGTCAACATTTTGAAAAAAAGTAAACAAACAAAAAAACAAAAGCGCTTAGATGTGCTAGAAGCATGCGTCAACCATTGGAGATCCCCCCCACACCACCAAAAGAGGACAAGTATTACCACATAGCTGAATGTTGAAGAAGTGTGGCAATACATCCGAGCAGTTCGTTGCAACACCAGTCGAGTTAAAGCATCAAATTATAAAGTTTTCATAATTTGATTGCAATCAATGAAACACTGTGACGGTAAAGATTTACAGTAAGGGTTCGGGCTAATCAAGATTAACAAATAGATAAAATACACAGCACAAAGATGCCTTGTGTCAGAAGTTTCATGTTGACTAACTGCTGACTTTAAGTAAAAACTCTACAATAATGCAATCCATGTTCAAAAAGAGGTTACTGAAGTTACTGAACATTGCCCACACCATTGGGACTGTAACCGTTTGGCTCAAGTTCTGTCATTCACTCTGATGTTCTTATCTAAAGCAAATAAGGCCCTTGTTCTGTGGAAATGTCGTCAAAAAAATCCATAATTCCCTGAACATTCGCTTCCAGATCAGGACATGCATGCCAATCTGTCATATCCAGAGTTAGTACTTATTTCAATTGAAGTACTTATACATACTAGTAATATATTTGACTTGCTTTAATAGAAGCACCCGTGTGCCTGGAGTTGTCAGGTTAATCATCACAAACAAATGTAAGTTTAGGTCTAAGTGAATATGACTGAAATATGGATGGTCGTCACATGAAGAACAATGCAAAAAAGATATTCCCATAATTGTATTTTATCTTTGTGTAATTTGTTTTCCTACGAATGCTGTGTTGGAAGCTTGATGGTTTACCTGGAACATCAGGGGAGTTCACATAAATTTCACATCCTCAGTTTTACAGGAATATTTAAGACTCACGTAACCACAATCTTGGACCATTTGACCCTAACTGTTGATATTATTTAGCTATGTGCTGATGATTAAGCGATGTCTTTATGAGGTTACGTTGGGTCAAGATGCAGCTGCCGCCATGTATACACAACAAACAGACCGCTTGTCACAGTTCAGACAATATAGGAGAGGAGAGAGAGAAACAAAGGAGAAAGGAAGTTTGACTTTTGGCTTAATGTAAAATGTAATCTTTCATAGTTTAATTGAGTTAAGATCAATAATTACTGAGGTAATGAATGAAAAAAAACAGCAATTTCATTAAATTTCTTTTTAATTTTATTTGTCTCTTTTAGGCAATGAAAAATATAAAGGATTCTCTTTTTTACCACTGTATATGTATTGTCACATTGGCTTTCACAGACCCTGGATAATTCTCCATAAATAAAGTACAAAAAACAAGTTCAAGTTCAAAGTACAACTTCTTTCTTTTAATACAAATAAATATAATAAATATATGAATTTAAGTTAAACAAAGCAAATAAGCCAACCTACTGTATAACCAACAAGAATACTGCGGTGTTTTTAAGTCCCTGGACTAGGAAGTGTCTAAGACCTTCAAAGTTAAGAACTACCCAGGGTTGTCAGGCAAACTGGAGAGGCAAATAGAAACTTGGATACTTTCAGAAATTAGCAGAAAGTTCAAAGATCTGCATCTGCATTTCATGTTTGAATGTAACCAAGTTAAGAGAATGGTATTGTCTCTCTCACATGCACACACACATCCACACACACACACACACACACACACACACACACACACACATACAAAATGCACGCAGAGCAAAGGTTGACCAGGTGCAGTGGCGCAATGCCTAATTACGGTTTGGTTGAATGCTACCAGGAGTCAAACTGACTGAGTTTCTCCCATTAAATTGACTGTAAAGTGCATATACTGTTCATGGCACACAGCCTTGTGAGGCAGGGGGAATCTTGGAGGTACAGAAATTACAACATTACTATTGTGATCACCGCAGATTATAAACTAGATTTGTGCATCATTCATGAAACAACACAACAAGTACTCTTCTCAGGTGTCAGGCCTTCGAGTGGAAGACCGCATACAAAGATATAATTAGCTAGACAATTAAAAAAAATACATATGTATATAAAAATAGATTCTCAGGAAATTTTGGTACCCAAAACTATATAATTTATCCAAAATCAGTTCTGTCTTTTAACAAACGTGGTTTAGGAACTGTGAGAAGATTTGCTGCATCCTCAATGCTAAGGAAGTCATAATTAGTTCTGGATAACAAAAGAAGGCACAGATAAACTCCAAACGGATCTCAGTTCTGTTGTGGATCTGTTCTGATCCACGTTTGCGTTGAACCTAGTCTGACAGAGACAAGCGTGCAAATACAGTGAGCCTCTTGTTGGCCGAGCTGTCGAACGTTGGGGATTCACTTCCGCTGGATCCCCCGCTGCTGCTGCTGTAGCTATCCTCCAGGGAGTCCTCGGAGGAGAAGCGCTGCAGCCCAGTGGGCTTCTGGAAGGCCCCGTGGTGGCCCCCTGAGCTGGAGAACACACTGCTGGAATCCTGGTTGTTGCCGTCATCTTTGCCTCTGCCGCCGCTGCTCAGAGCTCCATGGCCACACACGCAGCGTGAAGGCTTCGGCTCGATAATCACAGGAATGTTGTGGATGTCCCCAGTGCTGGCGCGGGTGTGATGGTGGCCATATTGGAACACCGCCTCGCGCTGCAGGGAATCGCCCGGAGCTGGGGAAAGGAGGTCGGCTGGGGGGGGAGAAACGGAGGGAGCACGGCTGAATCCTAGGTTGGGATCGTTGAAGGACAAAGGGTGAGAAGGTGGAGGAGAGGACCGAGAAGCGCCGAGGAAACCGGCGAAGCTGACGCTCTGGCGGAGCTGATGCCGCGGGTTCTGGCCACTCTGGCTATTTTGAAGGCGCTGGTTCTGGAACTTAGTGGATGATAACGGGCCGCTGCTGATCTTCTCCTCGTGGATGAAGTGGCAGCGGGTCCCGTAGGGGCAATAGCCAAAGTTGTAGAAGGTTCTGCAGGGCTCCGTCTTGTACTTGGGGTGGCGGTACAGACCGCGCAGCTCGGCCTCGCCGTGGGCAAACTGGCATTTATTGCCGTACTTGCAGCTGCCACTCTCCTGGAAGCCACGGCAAAGTTCAGTTTTATAGCGGTTGGAGGGGAGAAGCGTCGGTGGCTGTACCTGGGCAGGCAGAGAGGAGGACGGAGGGAAGCCCGGTGGGGGAGGCACAGTGGTCGCGGGACCCGAGAAGGCATCCAGGCCTTTCAGCTGGCTGAAGGAAGAGAGAAGGGTGCTGCTGGACTCGGTTAAACTCATGGAGCGGTCAGGCCTGAAGGGGAGCTGTTGCTGTTTGGTGAGCGAGCCCTGGCTCCATATGTTGTCAGGCCAGAACGTGCTGCTGTCATCGCCGTTGTTAACTTGTTCGGTGCTGGGGCTATAGGTCGGAGAGGTGGATGAGGAGGAGGGGGGGATGAAGAAGGAGACAGAGCGGTTCAACCGACTGGGTCCAGAGACTTTTGATGGGGACTGTGGTGACTTGAAGGCTTGTTCGTCCAGGGCAAGGTTCAGCAAATTCTGTTACGAAAGAAGAATTTAAGTATTGAGTGAACACAGTGGGAAAATCAAGTATTACAACATTGCTGTTGAACCTGCTAAAAATACTAACTACTCCCAGAAGTACATTTTCATATACATAATTTGCTTAGGGTTTCACACCAAAATACAGGTTTTGAAAAAAAACTAATGGTAATGAATATGATAATGTTGTTATATATAGTTGACACTTTCAGTTTTCTTTTTTTTTTTCTTCCTGTTTATGGCATATTTATTCTTGGTATATTTAATTAACATATTTTATCCAACTACATTTCAAGAACCTATTTGTACTATCAATAGTACAACATTGTTTTTCTGAATTCCTAAACTAAACAATTTGTATTATGATCTCCACAACAGTACATACACTTTTAGATAAGAGTATTTTAGTTTGTAGGCAGATATAAGTCACAAAAGTGATGAAAAAAGTACAATTTCCACAGCATTCAAGATGTCAACAACTCATTTTGACTAGTCACTAAATTCAGCTCGGCATAGACAGGTTCTGACTGAGTTCTGTCAAGTCTGCTGTTAATCATATCAACAAATTAAGACACAAACACAACTTAAAAACCCAATACATCGAAAGATACGTGCAAATATAAGTACAATATAGTCTTTTTGTGAATGTTAGTTTAAACAAAAGCAAACAACAACAACAACAACTTTGAAATGAGTGACTCACCCGTGTGAGAATGTTGTCGAGCATATTGGACATGCTGTGCACTCCCGTGGCTTAACAGAACAACAAAAGAAGAAGTTTCAGCTCTCTTCTGCCTCGAGTCCTCCTTTTGTTCACCCTGCGTGTCTTAACTTTGCAATGGGCTCTCTGCGACTCCTTTTTATAGTTTCTGCGCCCTAGAGCCCCGCACCCCAGACAGGGAGGAGTTTCCGCTTGCCATTTTCCCGTATGCTCCTCCCATGTGTGAGTGCGTGTGTGTGTGTGTGTGTGTGTTTTTGTGTATTTTTAGCCAGCTGTGTGAAATGTTTCAGTTTCATGGGTGCACGGACGTTAAGTGGCTTATTTATACAGAAGCGAATGCTCTTTAAGCATACCCTAACACCACCTCACCCCACCTCTCCTTAGTCCACACTTCTTAGCGTGTTACCTGACGAAGTCAACATCTTCTCTAGTATAGGTCAATATGTACATTCAAATGCAAGGAGGGTGCTGGGAAGAAAGCACACATGTTCGGCGTTGGGAGAGTTCCGTTTCCGTTTGTTGGTTTGCCGTATCCTAATCAGATGGCGCGGTGTATCCAACCATAGCTCAAAGGTGTTAGTCTCGTGTAATGTTTTCGGGAAGTGTGCCGTGTAGTTTCTGTGTTTTTTCTTTGTGTTTATTTACTTGCACGAATACCAATCTATAGAATTGCCGTTTACCAGAATACTCATAGGACTAGAAGAAAAAAAAATCCACAGCACACACCGCAGCTACTTACTAAAATAGACGTGACAACAGATACGTGTAAGAAGGAAACAGCAACCCAAAGTATATCCAGACAGTAACTCACATCATCACCGCATTAAACTGACCCACAGAGATAAAATAATTAAAATAATCTTTTGTACAATAAAAATGGAAATGCAAAATTATTCATATAAAGATTCATATAAAAATGCAAGAGATTGCCCTAAATGTAAATGTAAATGTAAGTTTTCCAGCCACTCTTGAACCTAGCAAAAAAGATGGTCAACAGCATATTTAGACCTTATGTTTTGGCTGGCGACATTCGCCTGGGAATTTGAGTTGATAGAATTAATCAATATAACTAACTATAACTTCCATAGAAAGTGTGTAGTCAACAACAAAGTTATTTGCGCACACTAAATGAATCAAGCTTACGTATAGCTTAGTTTACATATCCCTGTCATAGATGGGTAATGACAGCGAAGGAGCCAGAAAAAAAGAGTACTCCTGGCGATTGCTTAATTCATGAGTCACGACATGTCAAGCTAGACATTTCTGGATTTTACAAGTCAGCGGACATCGGGGCAGTCAAGACATAGAATCACTGTGTGATTAATTAATCTCCTTTTTTCTCTCTCTCTAGATTGCTGCTATCAGCTAATCAGCAGGCTACTTAGGTTTCTGTCCAGCTACGTCACTAGCATGAGTCAGCCAAGCTAGGACAAGGGACACACACATGAACCACTTGAAATTATCAGTCCCAAGATTAAAAGAAATTAAGCTCCAACACAAATCTCCTCTGTATAATATGTACAGGAATACAAATTATGAAAATGAATGGGTATGTTTGTGTGCAATGGGAATGGCAGTATCTCTATTCGTTATGTCTGTATGCGTGTGTAATTGCTGTAAACAGAGGCTGGAATGTTTCTTGTTTGGCGAGCACCTGACATGCATTGTGGCTTTCTCTTCAAACAGGGATGAGGTGCTAAACCAGGGGCTGTCCTTGTAGACTCTCACAGTCACTGCCAAGCCACTTTGACTTGTTGGATTATTCAGTCAAAACAAAATTATTCATATAAAGATAACATAAAATATAAGTTTGTGTGTAAATATAAGTTTGAATACAATGGGATTGGATAAGCATGTACAAATCTAGTTATGTAAATTGAGAACACAGTATTAGGTTTAGGCATTTGTTGATGGGGCATATTTGGTGACTTTCATAATTTCTGGAATCATAGACTCAAGTAGAAGAAAATTAGTATTTGACCTACCTAAGCATCACTGAGTAACTGTTTTATTGAAATCTAGTTGTAATATTTATAAGCACTCACAAATACATACACACATACATACATCACACCATCACACGATTTTTGTTGCTTTTATTTGTCCAAATTTCACTTGCTAAATTGTTGATTCGATTTCCTGCTTTTTTGACATGTGAGTGAAAGCAAAACCAACCCACTCAACTATTCAACTCATGTTGAATATAAATAATTATTTACCCAAATGTAAGTGTCAGAAGATTATGAGTGTGTGTTTGTGTTGGGTGTTATATGTGTGGCCTCTTTAGTATGGGAAGTAACTTGAACAAACCCACACGCACACACACACACTCTTAGTACAAGTACCTTTAAAACATCAAGATAAAGATACACCATCTAATTGTGGTGGCAAAACAGTGTCAGGGTTGTGAGGGTTTCAAGCTAGTTTTAGCTACACTTGTACTTTGGTTTTTTGTTTTCCAATTCAATTAAAATGAAATATTTATGTTCTCAATTACAACTAAGAAACCCTTTCAGGAAAACGTGATTGAATAAATAGTTATAATATAAGTTACATAAGTTACATAAGTTACATACACACAAATATATAAAAAACGTGTCTATATCCTTTATTCTCGTGGTATTTTAAGATCAAACAAAAGAGTCATTTGGAAGTCAGTACAGCTGATAAGCTCACATGAGCAGACTGTCCATTTAGTGTGACAGGGTGTGTAATGTGTAATAGTAATAGGCGAAGGTGTTTGGTTGAATTATTAACTAGGATAGTCAGTGTTTGGCCTCCATCACCTGATAACACAGATCCAGTTGTGAGAAAGGCACACACACACACTTTGTCATTATAAGCAGCATATCCTGTCAAGAAAAAGAACAAGGATGAAGAATAAGGATGGAAATAAAAATAATTAATAACAACTATATTTCCAGATGGTTTATTCGTGTTTTTGGTGGCTAGTATGTTAAGTGGAAATAGTTTACTGGGCAAAGAACACCTGACTTAAATACATTACTTCAGTGACTCATAGAATTGTTTTATGCGCGGTCTTTTTACTAAAGATGATTCAAGTTATTCCGTCCAGACCTTTAAGTACCACCATATGATTGTCTCAGGGCAGGGAATATAATCTATATATCCCCTGCACTAGGGAATATACAGTATTTTATATCTTCGCCTAAGAGTGTTCATGTCCTGTCTGTAACCCATTCTCCCGTTACAATGGCTATTTTTGGATGCTAGAAATGTTATATTCCCGAGAAGCGATGTTTTTTTAAAAACTTTCTTAAAGTAAAGACACCTCCTAGTTGGAGAGGTGCCAGAGGCTGGGGGAAGTTGCTGTGACTCACCAGGTATGGCACTGTAAAACGCCGAGTCATCATCACATGGCCATAACTCATTGCTGCGATGTGAGCGTAATACAAACATCGGTTGTGCCACTTGCTATTCCTGGGCTCTCTATTCCTGTTCGCAAACATGATGATGACGATGACAAAGATGATGATCAGGATAAGGATGCTAACGTTAATGGAAATTTGCGGCGAGCAGAGCAATAGTATAATAAGTCTAATAATATAGTCGTATCGGTAGTGTAGTTTAGAGTGAGGAACCGAGGGAGGGGAAGGGCGGTTAGTCAGCGTTTTCAAATGGTCACGAGCCCATATTGACAGAGGAACTCAGGGAAAGTACCTGGACCGTGCACACACACAACACACACGCCCCTACAGTATGAGTATGCATTTATTAGTTTCATCCTTCAATGCAAGGGAGTTCGTTTGAGAGTGAACGTGCCTCTGGAGACCACATGCACATTTTTGCACTACAGTGACACACACACACACACACACACACACACACACAGCACGAACACCATGCCATGTGTTTCAGCAGAAAGAGTCCTTTATGCCTCTTTTTCGCCGCTGCCTCGCCACAATACGAGTTATGGCTGTATATCAATCCCCCTGAATGATGTCATCTCATCGTGAAATCGTAGGTTTTGAATATTGTTGTTTTAGATTGTTATTTGCATAGCAGTTCATCTAAATGGTTTTGGCCCCACCCCCCTTAAATGCATGACAGCCACGGAGCCACCCTGCGGGCTAAACACTGTCTTGGGAGACGTCGTGTTGCTTCACCTCTCGTGGACGCCTCCCGTGTTCCCGTGCCCGAGGTGCCGCGCTGCCCCGCGGCACGACGCTGTGAGCTTCCGTGTAAAGTTCCGATATGGTGCAACGGTCGGCCTCGCTGAACGTCAGCCTATAGAGCATGACTACATTGTACGTTCGCCATTGCCCGTAACTAGGCAGGGCCAACATGGCTGATGACTGGCCCTAAATCACTGTTGTATGTTGTGTGTGTGTCAGCATTCTGGAACAGCAGGGAAACACCACACACTGATTTGGTAACAACTGTAACGGGTGTGTTTTTTCCATTGTGTAATCTCTTGGCTGAGGATTTTGCTGCAATGTTTTCCCTTTTTTTTTTTTTGTAGGGGATACTACAAAGTGGATACTACAAAAAAAAAAAAAAGCTATTACATTGCTTTCTACATTGATAGTATTGTATTCTGTTGTATTCTACTCTCTTTAATTCAATTCTGTTCTATTCTACCGTGCTCTATTTTATCCTATCCTATTCTGTTCTCGGTCGAACGTTCACATTCCACCGATCTGTCTATAGTCCCGAGCTAAATGGATCAATGCATCACTTGTTATGTTGCGGAGCCCGCTGCAGAGGCACAATCAAAACATGAACGTGTAGATTGTGACTCAGCATGTTACCGGACCTGTTGCTGGACATTTTTTGTTCACTTCTTTGGCAGGCTTCCAAAAATAGGGAAGTTGTCATGGAAATGACACACCTACCTGGTTACCACATACGTGGGGAAATTACAACTTGAACAATTGTCAATTATTATTTCCATAGTGTCATTTATTCCTGTATTTTGCTCCTGAATCCCGTACATTAAACATACCTGTGAACTGTAACAACATATGATTTTTGTGTCCTCCTGCAGATCTGTCTCATTTGTGTGTATGTGTGGTTGTGTATGGCTGTGTGTGTGTGCGTGTATGTGTGTGTGTGTGTGTGTGTGTGGAGGGGAGGCATCACACTTCTTCTATGTGTCATGGTCCTACAACAATATCATCAGACGTGAAATAACGTTTTACATCTGTCCTTTATTTTAATATAGCCATGCAAATA
>OMNR01005618.1:2856-18642 GCA_900303205.1 Mora moro
AATAGACTTCTCCCCTGTCAATCACTCCTCAAAATACCAGGACAACAAAAGCTGCCGCAATCGACAAGCAACGTGCACACCAGCACACACACATGCTTAAACACACACACACTGATACACACACACACACAGCTACGCACACACACACACACACACACACACACACACACACACACACACACACACACACACACACACACACACACACACACACACACACACACACACACACACACACACACACACACACACACACACACACACACACACACACACACACACACACACACGCCATAAGCCTTTTGTACTGTCTTCCATACTTTTTGGTTGATCAGCTGCCCACCAGGTGGAGAACAACGTTTTACAGGTCACTCATTTGCAATGAAGAGTATGAACAGCGGGGAGGCTTCTTAAGACACATTTTAGTCTCTTTTTTAGTTCTCTTATTACCTATGTATGCAGGCACCTAATCAATGTTTTAATGGTGTCAGGTGTTACCTTTTTATGTGTGTAGGCATATTTGACTTAAATATAGATATTTAATGTGAATTCTTGAAGCAAAAATGTATATTTATCCTAAACATGCACTGAAATACATTTAGTACTTAATTTAATTCTGAGATTCTTCTGCAGCAATTTTAAAAGTGTGAGGCTGTCTACCCATTCATACATTAAGCTTTGCCATTCAAAGACCTTGACATATAACATCTGGCAACCTTTTAAGGCAACGCATTTCACTATATTCAAAATGTGAAAAGTAATTAGCACTTAATAGAGAAAGGTCACCCGGTATGTGCCTGTAAGAGATAACCTTATGTTTGGGTAATTTCTCAGGCAATAGCTCATGATTTGCAAATGTTAAGCCTATAATCTGTCTGGTGTTCTGTTATGTTATGACATCAATTGGCTAGTGGCTGGCTCATGTTTTTTTTCATGGTGAAATCTGATTTAGATCTAGTGTTCATAGCTGGGTTTTTTTGGCAACGTTACTTTTTGAGTTACATTTTTGGCCATTTTCCTGAACAGAAAAGATGCAAATGTTTTATTCGACATATTTTATACCTCAACGTTGTTGTTGTGTTTGTGCGTAAGGTGCATCAGTTAAGTGTAGTGAAGGTGGCAAATGGTATTCTTCACCTTTTTTGTAATTCTAGAAATTGCATTGAGTATATTTAGATATGCAACTTTTACTAAATTATATTAATGAATAATTTTGTAAATGAATGACTTGTATATAATGAAAAAAATATTTAATGTCTACTTTTGACAATGTGCCTAATTATGAAATATGTGAAATAAAGCTTTTTGCCTTTGAAATATACATTCCTTTATCATATATATCGTATGATTTGTCATATTCAGGCTTTACCATATTATAAGGAAGGAAGCTGCTTTGGATCTCTAATATTAGCATGTGTTCAGGACCTGTACCTTGTAGTGCCAATACCCTGCACATGAAAGAGTACTGTTGGTAACTTTTAGTTCAATAGCTTGTTGGTTGGTGAATGTTTTCTGGAGTATGAACATCACAATGACTCTGCGATGTTAACTACACAGCAGTTTCCTCGACTTCTTTCAACCTCTACGATAAAACAAGATGGGTGCGAGCTCCATCCTTGGGTCTCTAGCCAGTTAAAGTGTGTTGTGCAGCGGTGCCACATGCTGGGATGCCCAGAGGCTTCATAAAGATTTATAGTGCTCTGACAGCACATCACTATGTGAACTGGTCCCTTGATAGACAGCACGCGGTGCAGGGATCCTAGACATCTTAATGAAATGGCCTGGCTGTTGTGGCGTGTGATTGGGGGGGATGGTGATATTCTCTTTGAGAATATTGCTATATTTTTGCTTGTATCATGAAAAAAAAACATTTATGCAATCTACCTTGCTAATTTGTAAATTTCTATGATCGTAAAATGAAATGAAGTTTAAAATGATGGGTAGTGAATAGAGTGAACAGCAGTGTTCCCTTGTGGGAGAATCTCTTTCCAATAGCCCTTATGAACAAGACATTGTAGCCTTTATTGATTCTTCTTAATTTCAAGCTTTTTTTTATTACTTACAATATCGCAATTCTTCAACGGATAGCCTAAGACAGACTAGATAGACTCTGCTAATAGGCTATCTTTAAGGTCAGTTGTGTTTGTCCTAGAGCATCAGTAAGTGATTTTCCATGCGGTTGAGGTTTTCACTGAGGTCCCCCAGGACACTGAAGTGCTGTGCATTAGAAGCCAACGCTCTCCTTGAGATAACCTGCACATGTGACCGTCACAAGGAGCAGTAACGCCTGACTTTAGGGTCATATATACAGTCACACAGAGACACCGTATGCTTTGTTGATTTTCTGTCTTTCCATCAACAGTCAAAATGTCCAAGCTGACATAGTGAGTGGTAAAATGGGTCAATACATTAGATCATTTCAACCAGGCCTACTCTCATTGGGTAGGGTTTAAGGAAATATGAGTTGGCTTATTCTTATTCTAAACTACCATGGCCATTACATTACACGGACATATTTGTATGTTAGTTAAGCATTTCTGTTGAGACTTGTAAGTATGTACCTAGGCAAGGTGTGTCAGATTGTTGCAAACATTCCACTTACTTTGCTCAAAGCAAGTTATCTTCAAGATGGCCCTAAATATGAACTGTATGGAAGCCCGTTTGAGAGATAAGTGCTTGCAACACCAGAACTAGCATAAATTATACGAAACTCCATCTCTGTGTAGGAGTTATCAGTGTCCCACACAAACCCTTTTTTGTGAGTATAATTTATTCACCGACGTGTGAAGGCATTGTGTTTGTTAATGAGCTCTGGAGGCAGAACCCGGGAGATATACAATGTTGAATTAGGCTACTTGATGAATGCATTGGAGTGAGTGTAGATAAGCAATGTGGATATTATATTTCACAATTTTAATAGATACAGAAAAAGACCAGGGATAACAGTGAGGTTGTGCTGCCACCTTGTGTATTATTAGGTTAACAACAGGAGAGCGTCATTTAGGAGTCCACATTATTTTGCAAACATGATTGACTGCGCAAGTTCTTTCCTACCCTTAAACACATATCTGAGAAAGGCTTGCACATTGTAACTTTTGAGACCTGGCTAAATGATGACAGCAGGGCAATGCCACTCCAAGGCATGTTCTCTCCAACTATAACTTATTTTAGTCAGGCAGACAATAAAGATGTGTCGATATACTAGTGGTTTATGAAATCGTCTTCCATCTTACTTTTATATATATATATATATATATATATATATATATATATTGTATTTCTACTCAAGGATGAACCTGTAACTAACGGTAGGCCTATACAGCCCACCAAAGCATAGGCCACCATTTGCTTTCATTGGATTATAGGATGGTTTTAACATCCATTTGAAAATTATAGCTAACTGCAAAAACAAATCTCTTTAATGTGGAATTTACTCTACGTATCATTGAAGACAATATAATCAGTTGATTAAAAAAACAACAACATTGTTTTGATTATTTTTCTAACTTAGTTCCAACCACGGATCAGCTGGGTAGTCACCGCCCACTTCGATGACGAGCAGCTGGTGCCACATTTGGGCGACCTCGGCTGCCTGCTGAGAGGACAGGTGTCTGAAGGTGGGACCGGGGCAGGTTGGGTCCATTTTGGGACTTCCGGTCCCAGCACACCTTCCTGAATTAGCGTCGTCGTGGGTCTGTGCCCCTCAGAATGGCGCTGATAAATGCTTGCTCCATTGTCTTTCGTACTGAACTATTTATTTATTTCTAAAGGTTTGGACTTCCTGTTTCTGACCAAGACTTGACAAAGGAGCATGGAATATGGCCCACTCATCGAATTCTGCCCATTTGATTGCACTTTTATCAGCACCCCCTGGACCTCGGGCCGGGGTGAGGGACTCACTGTGGTTTCTAGGAACCGCAAGTTGGTCGTTCAAATCTGATTTATTGTATTTTAATCTACCGACCTCCTGGTTCAAATGGCTCTTTTATGTGATTTTTTTATCCTCTAACTTGCTTCTTGCAGCTTTGCTGCTAACTTTCTTAATCATTTTAATTGTATTCAACACATCGTCTGGTCCCATGCACATTAAGGGTCATACCTTGGACCTTGTTTTTACGCTTTGTTGAAATATTGATTCTATTTGCTCTGAGGAGCTGCATATTACTGACCATGAATGTGTTTTGTTCAACCTGTCATTTATTTTAGAAAATCTGCCCAGTAAACGTGTCTTGCTCTCGCATCCAAAATAGCCTCTCAGCTGAGAAGTCTTCTACAGCTTTTGTTCCAAGCACAGTGTTGTCTTCTCACACTGATGGCTCCCCCTTATCTCACTGACCTCCTCTCCCCCTACCAACCCTCCCGGTCCCTCAGATCCACCTCAGCTGGCCTTCTCTCCACCCCCAAGTCCAACCTCCGCAGCAATGGGGACAGCCTTCTCCAGGACAGCTCCCACACTCTGGAACTCTTTCCCTCAAGACATCAGAGACTCAGAGTCCCTTGCAATCTTCTAATCCAGCCTCAAGACCCATCTCTTCTCTACTGCCTTCTCTTAGTCCCCCCCACCTATCCCTGTGTGTTTCTGCTGTGTTGTTACTGCTGTTTGTCTGTTCTACCACCATCGCCCCTCAGTGTAAAGTGACTTTGAGTCCTTGAAAAGCGCTAGTTTCATTTATTACTATTATTATGTTGCCAGTCTGGTCTACTCCTTTAATACGCACTGCTCGGCCGTTTTGGATAGAGTGGCCTAGTAAAATGAGACTTGTTCCCTCCGTCAATTCATCCCCCTGGTTAAATGACTATTCGTTGTTTTGGGCATAAATGTCGAAGGGTAGAGCCACTGTGGAAACCCACCAACTCCATGTTCAGTGTTTCTATTACAAAGACCTTATATCAACATAGTTAAGGGTGCGAAGGCTTCCTACTTTGCAAACTTAATTGAAAGTTGACTGAAAACGTATTTATTCAAACTGGTTTTTGTCTTACCCCGTGTATGCGTGTATAGTGTGTCTTTTTTTGTGTCTATATCTGAGGCCTGTTGTTGCTAATGTTTTCATTGTTTTGTTTTTGCTTCTTTGTATTGTCTTATGGTCTTAATTCTTTCCATGTTTTTATTATTTTATTGGTTTTGCTTCTTTGTATTGTTTTATGGTCTTCATTTATTGCTTATGTTTTTTATTGTTTGCTTCTTTAATTTCAACAGTTATTACTCTTGTGAAGCACTTTGTGACCATTGCTCTGTGAACGGTGCTATACTGAATAAACTTTACTTACTACTTACATACTTAATATCCACCCACGGCGCCTGGATCAGGGCATGTGGACTGTCGCCTGATGGATACCCCCTTGCATCCTTACCGGAATTCTGTATTTACCCTCCCGATCGGGGGGGGAGGCCGACGCTGCGGCGACCCGGACCACCTCCAACACCGGGGCACTCCTGCTGCCAGTGCCAGAGCCGCCCGCAGCACCAGCAAGAGTGCCCCAGCGTCTGAGGGACTCCCTGTGGAGCCCCCGAGACTGAGACTGGATCCTGCTCTGAACGGGGGGGGGGGTTAGTGCAGGGACGGGGAACAGGGGGAGTGTGTGGTGCATGTGTGTGTGTGGTGGTGGAGTGTGAACTGGTGTGGGTCTGGACCCCAGCGAGAAGCTGGGCAGATGGGTTGGGTCCTGCCCCCCCTCTCCTGGTGGTCACCCAACAGGCGGACGGCGGCGGCGAGGGTGGTCGGCCGGAAGGCACCTGGCCCACTTCGCGGTGGGGTGCGGGAGGCCCTGGAGGAAGCAGTACAGTGCGACCTGCTCCACCACCTCCCGACTAGACCGCGGGGGTCAGGGCTTCCCCCGACAGCAGGGGAGGAAGCCGGACCGTCCACTGGGCATGGGGCCATCCACACGCCTTGGCGGTGCTCTCGAATATGTGAAGGAAAGCTCCCCGGTGCCATCTTGGGGAGGGAAATGTTCGATGCCCTTGCCATGGTGTCGGATCAGGGGGGGGTGCTCATGTAGGACGGCCCACTCCTCTGGGTTTCCTGCAGGGCCTGGCCCTGTTGGGTCTGTATGTCCGTGACCAGCCTCAACACCTGCGCCAGCAGGGATTCTCCCCCACCCTCCAGTTTCGACGTCTTCCTCAGGTCCCTGTTCAGGCACCACTGTACGATAACCACTTTTATAACCGGGTCCGTAAGGAAGACAACACAGCCGGCAAACAGAGTGTTTATTTGTATTACAGAGTGTTGGTCGATACCGTGTACCACAACAAAAATTCAGAGACTCTCAGAGGACTTCTGGATCCAGTCTCACTGTGGGGGAGAGCAAATACACATGAATATATATACATCAACTCATTATGCTCATCACCCACAGCTGCGTCAGCCTCTGGAATTTGCCCCCCTTGTTTGCAAGCCCGATGTCAAGCCACGGCCCCTTCACTCCACACCCCCATTTGAAGTATTTTTGTCTCAGCGCCCCCCCTTACATCTGGCAAATGCCCACTGGGAGGCGGGCCCACCCTTAAGCTACAGGGAGCTCCTTCGCACCATCGCAGACTTCACCCATCACCAACCTGTCACCATGTGCTGCACTGCAGCGTGACCTGTATGAGGGAGCTGTAATGCTTCCGGGACAAGGCTTTTCCAGCCTTGACACCCACAGCATGGAGTAGCTTTCGCAGGTCCCATTCTTCATGGGAAGATGGCAAGAGGGCAGTTGAGGTCTGCCTGTGCAGCATCCACTCATCCGCCACTTGTGTTATCACGCTAAATGCAGCACCCCGGGTTCTTTCAGAACATAGTGAGGAATCTCAGCCCACGTTACTCTCTTTGCTGTGGTGAGGAAGAAAAGCTTGCTTGAGAAAGTCGCAGATCCAAGAGGGACAGCGGGTTATATGGAGGGAGGAGCTCCCTGTAGCTGCTGTTCTGATTGGTCTGTTTCTGACAGATGTGGTGTATGGCTTCCATGTTTGGATCACTAAGATACGCTATCCTATTGCCGGAAAGCGTTCATTTACCCATAACAAAAAATTCTTTCACCTTTTATGAGGATATAACATTGTAGGAACTGAATGTTGCCATACATGTGATACAAAGTGCATAATATACACACCAGTGCATTTAAAATGAATTAACAGTAACATTTATTTACCTTATTTCGAGAAACATAACTACACTCCCCAGAAACCTTGGCGGTCGTACAGGCTCCCGCGAGCTCAGTAACCTTTACAGTCTATGGTAGCTCGTAGCTGCCCTCTTCCCCCAGCACCACCTGACCAGGATTATTTACCTTATGATTGCAATCTGGAGCAAAACACTACACCATGTTTCAATTTGAATTCAGTCAGCACTGAAATCATGGCTGTGGCAGCGGAGAGTGGGAGTTGTTTGTTTACCAGCTGCCCAGCTACAGTCTATTTTTCTAGTCTTTTAGGCATATTTTAAAGAGGCATTTGTTCTTAATTCCTTGGACATCATTTCGGACGACCAATTTTTTAAATAATAAAAAAATATGACAAACCATATATTGTGTTGTTTGAATGTCTAGCTGCCCAAATAGACAAAAAAGATAATTTTAGTTCATAGACTCCCATAAAAATGTTTCTAAAATGTGGCACCATCCATTCGTCACCAAAGTGGGTCGACTACCAAGCTCTATATGAGGCTGAGATACGGCACTGTTCTCAAAAAACTGGGGTTACACAAGTAACCTAAAGTCAGACCACTATTCTTTTCTTTCATACTTGTTGATTATGTTGATTATGAATGAATATTTGGCTCCAAAGCATTTCCTGAACATTCTAACCACACTATTAATTGTAATCTCAACAGCTAAACAGTTGAAATGAAACTGACCTTAAAATATAGTTGTTCCACTTGTGTCCACAATGTGACCAGGGGGGCAAATTTGGTGTGGAGAGGTAGGGGGAACCAACGGCGGACTAATAAGACCTTTTATTCGCAAATCTGAATTTTACAACTTAAGACTTTTTAAGCACCTGCAGACACCGTGTGGCTGTAGCTGTTGACATGGCGCACACTTCATCAACTTGACGTCATGAGCCATTCCAGGCCAGTAGAGGACTGTCCATGCTGCGTCGTTTCTCTGGCAATCCTTTCTTGTTTCTCTCATACACAGCTTGTAGCATGCTGTCTGCTGCAGTTGCCTGGCTGAGTGTGTCTGTGGCTTCCAAGGTATACACAACCTTCTCATCACAACACAACCTTCTCGTTGACCTCTCCGCTCGCTGTTGCACGGGACAGTGTGTCAGCGATATACATATGCTTGCCTGGTGTGTATGTGATGTTCAGATGCAGTCGTAGAAGCACTGTTTTGTCGTAGATGTATTGATTACATGTTTTGGCTGAGAAGACTATGGTGAGTAGCTGAGCGTACATTTGTTCAGTCTCAGTGAGTGCTCACGATGCACAGCACAGAGGTTGACCTTCTTGAAGAAGACATGCTCCCAACCCATCTTTCGATGAATCAGCCTGTATCGCCGGCAGCTTCTTGTGATCGTAGAACCTCATTACAGGTGCTTGTGGAGGGTAGCCTTCAGACTGTAGCTGACTGAGAGGTACTGTCAACGAGGCTTCATTTGGGATGTACTGCACTTTGTACTTTGGCTCAGGTCTCTTTCTCTCTGGCGTGATGATGTGCTCCGTGTATTTCAGTGTATTGACTTTGACTGGATGTTTGAACTGGTCTCTGTTGAACTTCACATTTTCTGCTTTTGCTCTCTCCATTACCTTGTGTAGGATCTCAACATGCTCCTGATCTGACGTCGCGGTGATGATCATGCCGTCGGCGATGATCATGCCGTCGGCGATGATGTGTACACCCTGTATGTCACCGAAGGTCTCACCGTTTTTCTGCTGGAACACCTCACTTGCAGACATGGTGTGTTGAAGGTGCACAGTTTCGAAGATGGCTCGTCCAGCTTGATCTGCCAGTGTCCTTCTTTCTTGCCGAGGATGGTGAAGATGGATTTTTCTGTCAGCTTACTGTACACATCTTCTGGGGAGGAATGGAGTCCTGATGCAAGTACTAGCTTGCCTCTGAGCATATCATTTTAACTTGGGCCAAACTCAGACTTTGCTCTTCTGTCGCAGTTCTGCAATAAATCTGTCCCTCCTGTCATCAGAAGAGACCAGAATTGGTGCCGCTTGAACACAACATTTTTCTGTGGGCTGCAGTAGTCTCGGAGCACTGTGAGAACGTCCTCCATTGTCATCGATGGTGTGAAGCATGTGAATCATGTACAGCCAAAAACGCTGTTCCCTTCTGTACCACTTGTCTGCTAGGCTGCTGGTAAGTATCAGCGGTGATGGTGGTTTGAACTGCTCCATCTTCCTGCTAGCCACTAGCGTGCAAAGTTGCTAATCATCTGTTAGCTAGCTAGTTGGCTTCGGTTAGCTTGTCTGACAGGCCAATTTACTTCGCTCGACTTGTTGTTTTGTTTGTTATACTGTTGTAGTATAACATAATACTCGTCGTTGTCGTCGTCGTGTGGGTCTCAGTCGTCTTCCTCTCCCCCAGGCTCGGGGACGAGGGGCTATCCTTTTACCACCCCGAGCCTGGGTGAGGGTTCACCCGGGCTATATTTCCGGGCGCACCTCCAGCAGCCACGCCACCGAGTCATCATCCAGCGCCGACAGACCATGCATGAAGTGCCCAACGCCGGTTCGAAGGCGGTTGAGCCTCACCCATGCCGGTCTAGGTAGGTCCATCCCCGTAGGGGAAGGACCAGCGACTGGGATGAGGTCACGGAGTCTGGAGGTGTTCGCCTCCCACTCCGTGCACCAGATGTAGTCCGCCCATCCTGCACAAATGGGCGGACTACATCCAGCCCGCGAGAATGGGGAGGTTGTCCACGGGAGTGGGACGCAGGCATCCTGTCACAATGCGCAAGGCTTCGTTGATTGGCGGATCGATGAGGCGGGTGTGAGAGCTGCGACACCATACTGGTGCGCAGTACTCACTGGTCGAGTAGACGAGGGCTAGAGCCGCCGTGCGTAGTGTTCTCGCATCGGTGCCCCAGCCTGATCTGACCAGTCGCCTCATCAATGCCACACGAGCTGTTAACTTCTTGCACAGTGACTCGAGGTGCCGGCGGAACGTGAGCGACCTATCCAGTGTCACATCGAGATAGGTAGGCTCGGCGCACCATGGCAGGGGTGTTCCGTCGATGTGTGTGCCATGTGCCTGTCCGGCAGCAGGCGGAGCAGCTTGCAGGTGAGGCCGCGGTGCCATACGGTGTCATAGGCAGCCGTCAGGTCTATAAAGACGGCTCCGGCCTTCTTCTTGGCCGAAAAAATGTCCTTGATGTCTTAAGTCATCAAGGTGACTTGATCTACGGTCGATCTCCTGCGTCGGAACCCTGCCTGCTCCTGGGGGAGCAGCGGGTCAGTGATCGGTTCAACGCGGGCGTAGATGAGACGCTCGAGGATCTTGAAGGGGATGCATAACAGAGAGATGGGGCAGTAACTCTTGGGGTCCCCTTCAGGCTTATTCGGCTTGGGGATCACGACAACTAGGGCTCTTCTCCAGAGCATACATAATACTACTAATAATAATAATACGGAGTCGAGGCTGAAGATTGAACGTCTTGCTCTTTACTGTAACAAACTCAGCACCAATCCATCTATGAGCGTCATAAGCTTCATAGAACACAGAGTGCTTATTCAAACACACCACATCTGTGGTGTCTCTCCTCTCCTGGTTAGAAGATGTGAACATCTGATTGACTTGGTTATTAATGTGGGTTCTTTATCTCCTACTTTCCTAAATATCAACTTATTTAACTTACTTTTCTTTTGTCTGACCTCTTACCATATTGTACAATGACATGCAATATATGACATTTCACTTTTATTATACGTTTTTTTATAGTAAGTACTGTATGTGATATTCAAATTTCAGATTACAGAATGTCCTTTTTCCATAACCTGTACCAAATCAAAAACCGTGCATCTGGCAACAGAGTGCAACCTCTGTAAACATTTTCATTTTTTATTTTAAAATTATTTGGATTAATCATTAATATTTATGAAAATGTGTTAAATCACATGCTTGGTGAACCAACAGCAATCGTCTTGTTATGTATCCATTATGGAATAAAACAATATGGTAAAAGAGGGGTGGACCAAATGTATAATGTCTAAATGTGAGGGGACATATCCCTCTTAAACTGTGGCTAGGCTAGCCTACTCTATCATGATGTTTGCATGATCCTCTGTATCTGCTGAAAGGAAACATTTGGACTAGCGGTAGAGGTCCACAGCAGTATGGTTAAGGACATATTAACTACAGGTGCTACCACGCTGACTGGCAGCACCTCCAGAATATGTGAGAATGTGAGGGTGTCACTTTTTTAGAAGTCACAATGAAGACTAAATCACTTTAGTGGACATTGCATATTTTTCTTGTGACATAATTACTGTAACAAAATTATATAAATCACAATTACATTTGAAAATGTCCACTTCATTGAAAAAAGTAGATTTCTTTCAGTATCCTTAAAACAAATAATTCTGTCAACATGCAATATTTTCTATGAATACAATGGTGCTATATTGCAAGACGGGCCTGCAGTATTCATCATTTTCTGTCGTGTTGAAATAGAAATATAGAAAATGAGTAGGTTCTCAAATTTGAGACCAAGCATGCTTCAAAGTCAACTTTATAGTCTGCCTATATAGAAATGAACATTGTAAACATGGATTTCAATTACATGCTCCCATAACATGACAAAATGGATGGATGGATGCCTGTTAGAACTCGATATTACAAGTTCTACAAGTAGGCTATAGAACATGACTTCAATGCAAATGTAAATCAAATGAATTACATGACAAATTAAAGTTGGAGCTCCATGGAGCTAAATTGTGGCTTGGCTAGAAAATAAACGGTTCAAAACCAAGTGTAAACTACCCTGTTTAAGTACAGCATATTGGCAACAGTTGTTATACCAATAGATCATTCATCAGAATTGTTTTTTTTTCCATCATGTACATTTATATTTTTTAAACTGTTGCATATGACAGTGATGTGATACAAAAATGCATTTAATTATACACCAAATAAATACCTTGATTATACATTAACATTTAGACATGTCTAAATTTCAAATATGTGAAAGGCAGGTTATGGTTTAAATGTAAACCTTAAATTATCAATGACATTGTTAAATCATTAGATCTCCAAATATACATCAATACATCTGATATACAACAACAGATTAAAAGGTTGTGTATTTCTACACAATAATGCAATAGACTTCAACTGAAATTGCCCAGCACCAGAACAAAGCTATAGAATAGATTACTCATCAAAAGGTCAACTTCAGGACCATTTTGCCATAATTTTGGGTCTAACTGACCAATGCGGACAACCATTTTCGAGGGAGAACACAACCGCCAACTGTCTATTGTAACCCTTTGGGGCAATTCCACCATTTTTGCCAATGACAGGCACAGTGTTTGACAACATTATGGAAAGGATCCCTACAGAGAAAGAAAACTTTCTTTATCTTTAGCTTGATCCGGTCTGTTTGTTATTGTGTCTAACCAATTCTCACTCAAGGAGAAGTGTTATCTAAAAGATTTTCAGTCATGGCTGAATATTTATCTGATTTCAACAATGTGAGATTTCACTTTTAGAGGACGTGCATTGATGGGCGCAATTGACCCAAAGGGTTAACAAGCAGGTGTACCCAATAGTGGCCCCCGAGTGAAGATTGTAAAATTGAAATTAAACACCCAATTATACCAGTTTTTCAAGTCCTTGTATTTGCATCAATAAGTTGTCTGTACCATCAGCATTGGGTGCAGTGTGTTAACCAAAACAAACAAAAAGTGGAGCACGTAAACGTGAAAATCACATCAGCATTTTGTCAAACATGACAATGGCAATGTTTAAGAAGCTTAACAAAAAGGCATAATGGAAATACAGTTTCATGGACATACAATTTGAAATGCCTTCACTTAGTTGTCCATTTGGAGTTTTCTGAAGAGCAGGAGCGGAAAGGATGCCTCCCCTTTCTCTGTACAAAAGACTGACATAAATGTGTGCATTCAACACAAGGAGGTTTTGGTCCAACATGCCATGGCCTCCAGACAAACAGACGTGACAAATGCCTGAAATCAAGAGGACTTGTGCTCCAGCATATAGTAACGATACATAAGACCCACAGCAAGTGCAGCGACAGCTGGAATCAACCATGTGGTCCATGAGCTAGAAAAAGAAACCACAGAAATCAGAAAAATATATATACATTGGCAACCACACCATTTAATGTTGCATCATCATTTGTTAACTGACCTCGACTCTCCCGAACTTGCGATACAGACATCCTATGGTACGGAGAATACAAATACACTCATCAACATGTATTCTCAAGAACTGTTTTTGTTAATACAATGCATTGTCTCAAATGTACAGAGAAGTGGATGTTTATAGTGTTTACAAATGGCCATAACATGGAGCTTACCTTTGAGTTGCTTTTCCCCCTGTCATCCTAGAGGAAGAAAAAAATAAAATAATAATAAACCAATCAATAATGTTGCATTACTTTAATATTACTAAGCTGTAGCAACAAGCGACAATATACAACTGGAATGAATGGCATTAACATTTAGCCTTTTACATGTTACTAAATATGAGACAACACAACTAGTACAAGTAGCAAAATGGTGATTGACATGCAGAAATGTAGGCATTTTATTAATGACATGATACGTTTTGTTCCTTTCCCCCTTCCATGGCAACTTCCATTTGTGGTTCACAGACAACATATCAATGTGAAGTCTTCCATGGCTCACAGAGCCACAACCTACCAGATGGAGCTCCCCAACGCAGTACTGCACAAGGATCTCTCTTGCATCTATAGAGTGCCCCACATCCTCGAAGCTCTCCGTTGCATCTGCGCCAGCCTGTTCTAGCAACACCTCCTCGCCTCCAGGATGCTAGTTATTCAAAAACACAGCCAATAAACTGCTTATCTAACTGATTATCTAGTTACTCACGTTGGACACGTCTAGCAAGCACGAAACAGGTCTTACCTCCTCGAGGAAACTTGAAACGTCGTAGACTTTGTCGTGAATGATAAGCCATGTGTCCTTGCTCGTATTGTGTGCTGTTATTTCTTCCAGGGTGTAATATTTTACACACTTATCCGACGTCTCTGTAACCCCTTCCGTGTTTATTGAGTTTTTGATTTCCTCGCCCATTCTGGAGTTGCAGTTAACCGTTTGAAGTATGCTAATGTTAGCCTGGATAAAATGCACGGCGTCTCTGTCTACGTTACGGAGCGCTAGAGATACACCTGATTGTAATCACGTGAGAATAAAGGGTCACCGCTACAAAGGACTTCTGTCAGATACACAAATGCGATATTTGAACTAATCGACTTTGGCTTACTATGCTAAGTTACCCCAAACCACGGGCCGCCGGCACAATGTCAGCAAACATGGGAGTGTTTCGTTATCCAATCACAACACACTAGTAGTACTGCCCCTAGGCCAATGGGACTCAGCAGACTGATGAGGCAACCAATCACAACACACTAATAGTATTGCCCCTTGGCCAATGGAACTCAGCGGACTGATCAGGCAACCAATCAGAAGCTATTCGACGATCACGAGACATTACAACAGACATTACGCAACAGACAAAAAGGGAATGCTTCAATTTTTGAAAATCTAAATTATAAACGTAATTTAAGTATGTACTTTTTAATTTCAGAAAGGAAAATGAATTTTTGTTGTATTATTATAAATCACATTTTTCTATTGGCTAATTCTAAACCAGTTTTGACTGGCTGAATTTTTACATTGAAATTGAATTGGATCTTTATCTGGATTGTATTGGGTCTTTTAAAATGTAAAGGGAGTAAAAGCGGTTGATTTGTGTTCCTCTGTGGTCACTATTCAACGCAGTTGGTACTGTATTCCTCGGGTTTGCATGACAGTAGTGTTTTGTGACGTGTCTCAACTTGGACAGTATCCATTAAAGTCATCATCAGCAAGTGGTTTCAAAGCAGGAGAGTGGAGAGCTGTGGGAACTGGTTTATTCTGCTGTAGAAGGGAGGGTTTCTAACGTGAATATGATGACGCCGTGATCCCCAACTTACTGACGACCACTCAGAACGTGGGGTACGCAGAGGTGTGACTTCAGCTTAGACACTTCTTACATTTGAAGTCTGGCTTCAGCTGTGTGTGTGTGTGTGTGTGTGTGTGTGTGTGTGTGTGTGTGTGTGTGTGTGTATCGACCCTTCATCCCAATAGGGGCGGTAGAACGCTTCTAAATTAAAACACATTACCTCAGAGTAATAGAAGAAGAACAACATCATGGAATTGTGGGATTGCAATGGCAGCCGTCGTGGATGTAAACATATACGTGCTCTTTGCGTCAAATTATCTTATGTAATATACCGATTCAACCTCATAATCACATTTTATTGGGTTTAAATAGTTAAATATCGCTGAGCAGATATCCAGCAGTTGATGCAGCTGCGGGGCCGCTAACAGGCGGTGATCACAACAGCCGCCTGCTAATCGGTTTGCTGTTCAAAGTTAGCTAACCGACAGAGGTATGTTAATGTTGCCCGTCTGACATGTTGTTTGTGTTTATATACACCTGACAGTATGTTTCTTAACAATGTAGAAAGGACAGAAATACAGCCAGTTCTATAGAGCTATAGTTATTGTCATCTTTTACATTAAAACGAAATCTTAGCCATTCACGCAGGCTCCCAAGAGAAGATTCACAAAAAAATTCACAAAAGTAGATACGAGGTGG
>OMNR01005898.1:3066-19665 GCA_900303205.1 Mora moro
TCTCAAGAGCTTTGCTAGTTTTAATGATCTTGGGTGGAGGGGGTAAGACCTTCAACATTTTCACAGAGGATGTAGTTCAGCAAGCGATCTCTTCTGCTGCTGCATGAACCCCTGTAAGCTCCTCTTGCCCACCCTAAAAGAGCTCTCCTTCCTGGAGAAGGGCAGGATGACCTGCAGTCTGAGGAGCGTTTCGATGTTGCTGAAGCTCCTGATCTGTGATGTTTTCAACGTGTCCAGGACGGTGGTGGGGAGATACCCCGCCAAGGGATCCAACCACTTTTCCTTCCAAGACTTGATCTCCTGAAACAGAGACACTTTGTCCGGCAGGTCCTCGCTGTACAGGCGAAACAGAAGGCCGCCGAAAGTGGTGGTTTCTACTTTGGACATTGCATAAGGCACAATCTCCAGAGCCTGCAAGGTATCCAGGACCTTATCGGTGAAGAGGTCGTCAACCTCTGCAATGGAGTGCTCTATCACCTTCATGCTGACCGACTCGACGTAAAAGTCACTCAGGGGCTCCAGAAGCACAGAGTGCAAGGTGGAAACCTGGAGTTTGGCAGCTAAGGCGACAGCCTCCTCAAACCAGGCCTTGTGGTGGACGTCGATGTCGTTTCTCAGTTTGCAGAGGGATTCGTTGAGCTCGGGCAGTGTGTTGATGGCGAGCAACATATCCAAGGGCTTACCCTGCAGAGAACCACTCAGCTTGTTGGTGACTGCCAACACGTGTTTCTCCACCACCGTCGAAAAGATGAACTCAAAGTTCCAAATGGCGTTGAAGAACTCTGAGGCTTGGCACCGCTCAGTGCAGCTGCCCTCGTCTTTGAGCTCGTTCAGGCAGAGCATAAGGGCTTCCAAGAGCTCTACCACCAGCTCCTGCATATCATGGCTCTTCTCCCAGTTCTTGACCAGCTTGTCCCGCAGCTCGTTGCCCTTGGCCTCGTTGTGAGGGAACGCGCAGATGATGGCGTCCTCCAGCTTGTTCTGCCGCCGCGTGTCCGCGGTGAACCACTGCAGCAGGTTCTCAGCCAGGACCGCCCCGTCGGCCGCCTCCGCCACCGGCGAGGACCTGGCCAGCCACATGTTGAGCGACACGGCGGAGCTGACGCCACGCACCGCCTGGGGGTACTTTGTGGTGATCGCTGAACACACGGCTCTCATTTGCACACCGACCTGGCCGACGCTGAGCAGTGCCAGTCCCCGGCAGTACGCCATGTTGAGCCCCCATTTCTGGGACAGCGCCGTCTCGATGGCATCCGCAAGCGCGCTGGCATCTACGTTGTAGGGGATGAAGGCCAGTGTCTCCTCACACTGGATGTCTTCTTTGTTCAGGTACCTGATGCACAGGGGGACGTAGAGCTCGCCGTCCACCTCCACCGCCTGCTCGATTATAATAGTGAAGAACTGCGAGTCCCAGAGTTCTTTGAGCATTTCTTCACGCAGCTGCGGGTCATAGAAAGACATGGGGGTTCGGGGTTCTGGAAGGCCCTCCAGTATCATGCCATTGCCTTGTTTCACCACTACATCAGTGGGAGGGTCTGCTACAGCAGGGCTACTTGTTTCTTCTTCCATTGAGTTTACTTTAGCAGCTCCTAATTTCAGAAAAGAAAAATGAGTAATAATGATGACTTCTGTATACTCCATTAAACCAGTTACAAATGGCAAATATTACAGGGTTATGTGTTACATTTCATTATTGATTTTCAGTGCAAATCTTTTTGTTTGACAAAAAAGTCATCCCAACTAGGAGGGACTGACACATATTTGAAGTGTGTGTCAAGTGTTCTGTAATGACGGCTTTGGAAATGTACTTGCCTTTGATCAGCTTTAGTCCTTGAAAGGTTTCCAGGACCTAAATTGCAATGACCACAAATACATTCAATTCAAAAACATTGCATTCAATATAAACATTTCTATAAACAAGTTTGATCAATGATAAGTATGGTGGTCTTCAGACTCACTTCAGGCTGAAAAGGCCAAAAATAAAAATTACCTGGGCCAGACATGGCCTGCTCTCTGGGTCCATTTCCATGCACTTCTCAATGACCTCGGGGAGTCTCTGCAGCGTCTGATGGTGTGTGAGGAGCATCACACGGTCCGTTTTACTGCCCCTGCAGACGGTGCCCTCCAGGAGGTCCCTCATGGAGTTGAGGGTGGACTTCATCAGGTCGCACTCTATGCTGACGCTGGGCAGGACGGCCACCAGCCGCAGCAGGGAGGTCACAGTGGGGTGGTTCATGGCCTCCGGGTGGAGCAGCGTCTCGGAGATGGACGCCGGTGGGGCGGCGTCCTGGTACTTCTCTCTCCAGGCGACGGCCCAGGCGTTGAACTCCATTTCGGCCATGTCAGGATCGGGGAGATCGGTCAGGTACAGACTGAAGGGCTTGTCCGCGGACTCGAGGCTGGATTGGGGGTTGCAGGAGGGCAGCAAGGAGAGGACAGAGAGAGCCTGCAAGTGGCTCTCCGAGAAGCTGTGCTTCATCTCCTCGATGAGACACTTGAGGACGGGAATGCTCAGGGTTTCCCTGTAGTAGACCTCCACGGACTCATAGTTGCTGGCTTCCTCAGGGAAGCACACCTGCTCGGGCCCCACCTTGGAGGCCAGCTGGAAAGCGTGCTCGAACCATGGCCCGTGCACAGCACTTACGTTCTCCAGCATCTTGCTCAGTGCCTCTATGATTTGGGGGATTTTCTCCACTTCACCGATGATGTCTGCAGGGTTGCCGCAGCGGAAGACGGTGCTGCAGTTGCGGAGAGGGGCGCAGGCATTCCTCAAGATCACGAGGGTGACAATGAAGTCCATGCTCCTTACGGCCGTCGCGAGAACCTGAGCGTAGAGCGGCATAGTGCCAGTGGTGGTGGTGGCGCTGACAGAGTCGAGACAGCTGAGGATTCCCTCCAGCGTGTCAGCAAGGGCGTCAAAGAAGTCCTCTCGCTTCTTCCATCGTGAGCAGCAGGTTTCGGGGATCTCCTCCAGCGCTTCCCTGGGAGCGTTCAGCAGCACGTCGACCACTTGCGCCAACTGTCCCTCCAGTCCTGGGGATCTGTCAAAGAACAGCAACAGGTCTTCCGCCACGTCAAGCATCTTTGTCACCGGGGGGCAAGGCACACATCCAGCCAGCCAGTAGGCGAGGCCACAGGACTCACTCGGCGTAACAACGGACAGCGGATAGTTCTTCAGGAAATCTAAAGACATTATCTTTAGACTCTGGCAACCTGAGCCCAAGTGCATATATGCTTGTCCACGACACTGAGACATCGGTAAGCTCCAGTCCTCGGTCAGAATCTTAGCAAGGGTTTTTGCTTGTCCGTCATCGTCGTCACAGGTTTCATCAAAAGGCAGGAAACCGAGAAGCTCCACTTTTGGGGCCGATCCACTGACGTACCTGACGAAAACGGGCAAATGGCTTCCGTCAGGAACCCTCACGGGTCTGTCGGTGATGAGAGAGAAGAAGGGGGACTCTTGTATTTCCTGAAGGATCACATCCCGGATTCCTTTTGTCAACAGCGCGGCTATTTCCGCCCCCCCAATGTTGAGCTTGCCTTTGCCTTCAGCTCCAAGCCAGTGACACATGCCGAGTTCCTGGACGACGGCCTCCGTTTCGTCCGTCGCGATCTCGGCCAGACTGCCGTTCTTTTTGGCCAGCAGCGCGGCCAGGCGGAACACCGTCTCCAGACTCTGCTGGTTGTCCCCAGTGTGGCCGTTCTCTTCCGCTGGTCTCACATTTTGGTCCTCGGTAGCGTCTACGGTTTGCTGAACCATCAGCTCCTCTGCTTCATCTTTTAAATGGTTAACTGAGGGACATGAGGGGAAAACAAGAGACACAAACAGACAAAAAAACAAAAAACACAAATTTAATTGCATGTATGACACATTTTCCCACTGGTGTTATTTTAGGCTAATGGTTAGTCACACTGACAATATCGACTATAAACACTGCTGAAATGCTGTATGTGTGCATATGAGTCATGTCTTTCGTTTAGGTTACTTCTCCTTCTCCACTTTTTGAAAAGCCAGATTGGCTTATGGTATATATGTACATATTTGTAGTTTTATTTGTATGTGCCCTTTCTTTCACAATAAAAATGGGGACCATGGCATATACTTTTTTGTAATTAAAGTATCTTCATGTAAATGTAAAGGCAGAAAATACTTATTTATCATGTTGATTGTAGCTTTCTATCTGATAAACAAGAACAAGCTACAAGCTTTGTGATTACATTTGGTTGATTATAATGGAATTATAATTTACAATGGGTTGTGTGTTTTAATATCTGATACGAATACAATACCTTCCATGTTATTTTCAGAGTTCTTCATCAACGTTTTAGATTCCTTATCCTGTAAAAAAATGAACATGAACACATTACATAATACAAATATTAAACACACATGCAACCATATCTCCACGTGTTTGCTGTAATTATGCCATACACAATAATCCCCATATGTCCCAATACTATCTGTATTGCCGTAGACAGCCCTGGGATGCTAGTCCCAGGGCTTCCTTTGATACACTAAATTATGATATATATGATAGTATTAGTAATAGTATGATAGTATTCTTTTTGTATTTATATTTTTTTGTATTTTTTAATGTGCATAATAAAAACATTTATTGTAGCAGCCTCCCCCGCCGTTCTCACAGGGGTTGAGTATAGGCGGAGATTGGTAGTAAGTACTTTGTTAGGCAGAGATGATCACAGCAATTTGAAATGTTTCATAAGCATCTCTACATTAACACAAGGTTAAAAAATATATATACATTTAATACTTACCAAACAAATGCCCTCTAGAGTTTGGGGAGTGACCTTCAGACACTGGGTCACCATGCGGTCAAGGTCCCTGTTGAAGTCTGTGCCCACCTGTAGCATGGCCAGACACGGGGAGCGGTCTTTAGGACTTGTGTTCTTCAGGTATTCTTGGAACATCTTGTGACGCATTTTGGCGCCACAGTCCTCCAGTGCTGTGCTGGGCAGCACAGACATTATCCTGAGCAACGTGTTGATGTTTCCAAAGTACTGCATGACCGGCAGACGCAATGTGTGGAATATGGTTTCCGGGATGGTGAGCGTCACTTTGGTCTTCCATTTCACCCTCCAACAGCACAGCTCGGTGAAGAAGTTTTCAGCATCGGGGAGATCGGTGCTGTACAGTGGAGTCTTTGACTTCAAGCTCTCAAACATGTAACTAACGGTAACCGAGCAGGGAACCAGCGCAAGGAAGTTGAGCGCCTCCTTGTGGTCGTCTGAGAAGTGGTCCTTCACGGCCGTCATGAGGTTGTCCATGAGGGGAATGCTCAGAGCATCCTTGAAGTAGCCCTGGGGCTTCCTCATGGTGTCCCGGGGCTGAGAGGGGTTTTCAGGCTCTTCGATTTGGACTCTGAGACTCTGTGCCACAGCGCAAGCTTCATCAAACCAATTCTGGTGAAACACCTTCATGTTTGTTTTTACCCGGCTCAGGGTGGCCAGGATGCCGCTGATCTGACAAAGCTGGGAGGCTGCGCTGAAGTGATCCTTCTGCAGGCCTGAGCTGAGCTCTTTTGTGAAAGAAGACGTATTCTTCAAGATCACCATGGCAATTATGAAATCAAAGTGCATTATCTTTGGAAGCAGCGCCCCTGCTTCTTCGGACACTGAATCTTTCCATCTCTGCGGGTTGTTTTTGATTTTCTCTAGACATTCAACTAGAGGTTCCATTATTTGTACAAAGACTTCATAAGAATCGTGCTTTTCTTGCCACAGAGAGCAGAACTTCCCTTGCAACTCCTGGACCTTCTCATAGCTCTCTCTGAGACCATAGGCGATGACGTGGTCTACCTGTTTTTCAAGCAGGGAGCTACTGCCAAAAAACATTAGAACCTCCTCAAACACATCAAGGGCTTTTTTGATGGTAGGCACTGGGATTGACTTGGACCACCATGTGTTGAAAGAGTAGCAGGAGCTGTGTGTGCTTATGGCGAGCGGAGACTTCTCTTGGATCTTGCACGCAAAGGCTTTCAGCTTATAGGAAATATCTCCGGATCCCAGATAGGCCTGACCCCGGCAGTACTTCAGGTCCAGGCGCCACTCTTGTGTCAGGATTTCCATCAGGCGCTGTACCATCGCGTCACAGTCGAGGTCGGCCTCTGCGAACCCCATCAGCTCCAAGCGCATAACGTCAAAGCTATCCACAAACCTTAAGAAGAGTGGAAGGTAGTCCTTCTCCCCCAACACCACGACGCGGTCGATGAACAGGGAGAAGAAGGAACTTCCCACTTCCATCAGGATTCCGTCCCGGACCACATTTTCGCAGACATTCAGGACTTCTTTCATCTCCGACTTGGACACGTACTCGACCTCACTTTCTTGTTCGGCTGAGACTTCTGTGTTTTGCCTGCTCTGGCTGTTGTACGCTGCAGTCACCGCAGCCTGCAAGGCGGACTTGAGCGCTTCTCTGTCAGTCTCTGCGCATTTCATCTCCACCAGTTTTTCGCCCTCCATTTCTATGGTCATAACTTTTGGGTCGTCTTCGTTGTCCTTTTCCATATGGTTTCCATCGTTTCCAATTGCTAAAAAAAAATAATACAAACGTGAAAATACAATTCTGATATACGATAATATTTATAGAGATGTGGATTGTTCTAATGTATCCAAAATGACAATACATATAAAAATAATAGCTTTTCTCACCTTTGGGTTGCTGTTCTTTTACTGCATTGTCCTGTGACAAAGGAACAAACTGAAATTAGAAATCTATCTAAAAGATATGAGGCAGTGACAGACATCTGAAGCTTCAAACTTACTGTTTGTAGCAACTGCATGATTTCCGGATGGTTTTTCGCATAGGATTCAACCATCTGATCCACGCTGAAGTGCACATCTTGGTTTACAAACACGTATGCCAAATGGCATTGTCTCTGATCCTGCGGTGTGCCTTTGAGGTAGAAATGACATCGCTCCAAGACCATGTTGTACTGACCATAAACGTCAGCCTCAGCGTTCACACAGGGAACGGTACCCAAGACCCTCAGCAGACTCTGCACATTGGGGTAGAAGGCGATATCAGGGATCTTCAAGGTAGCAAACACTGTGGTTGGTAAGATCCTGCGCTTGCTGGCATGTCTCCACTTGAGCTCCCAGCAGCCGAGCTCCTCATAGAAGGTGTCTGGCCGGGCGAGGTTGTTCAGGTTGGCATCCGCCACCTTGTCCCTGCGGATGCTGAAGTTGTGGTCGGCCATGTACGACGGCACTAGAGACAGCCATCGGAGGATCCTCACCATCTCAACGCTGAACACCCTTTTGACCTCTGCGACCAGATACTGCAGGATGGGTCGGCTCAGATTTTCACGGAACATGTCCTCCAGTGGGGTCTCAGTGGTGGTCCCGGGTTCCGCCACCAGTGAGGTCAGTGAGGTCTCTGGCACCGTAACCTCAACACCAAGCTTCTTGGCCCGGCCCATCGCGTCGCCAAACCACTTCCTGTGGAAAATGGCGATCTCCTGCTGATACTTGGTGACCAGCTTTAAGGCGTTGGAGATGGTGTACTGCAAAGTGCTGCTGATGCTGATTATCCCCCTGAGACTTGAATTCAGTATACTCACACAACAAAGGGTGTTCTTCAGAACCACAAGTGTGACGATGAAATTGAAGTTCTTCAGCGTAGGCCGGAGCTTAGCCAACTGCTCAGCGGTGTCTTCATTCACCTTGGAGATCACCTCATTGATGCAGTTGAGGAACGGCTCAAGAATGTCGAGCATGGTCTGAAAGGCGTCCGTGCCGTACTCCCAGTTACCACGGCAGGCCTCCTTGATTCCATCCACTCTGCCTTTCATATGCCCATACGTCATCTGGATCTTGCCATCTAGTCTTTGGCTAAGCTCCGGTGTTCTCCTGATGAGCCCGGCCACCTCCTCGACAGCATCGGCAACTTTCTGAATGAAGGGGACCGGCATGCAGCGAATGATCCATATGTTGAAGACGTAGGGGTCACTGGGAGAGAGCACAACCTGTGGGAACTCCTGAAGAATCCTGCAGGTGAGGTCTCGGATCTTCTGGCACATGCTACCGGTCACCAGGTAGGAGAGTCCTCGGCAATGCTCCATCCTCAGCCCCCACTTGTTCCGTAGCTCCGTGAGAAGTGTGTAAAACAGATTCTCTGTGTCCAACTCGCAGGGTAGGAACCCGATGAGGTGCTTCTGGGGAAAGCCCTCAACTGTGACGGACCGTACGAAAACTGGGATCTGCTCCTTCCCTTCCATGTTTGTGGCGTCCTGAAGCAGGATGGAGAAGAACCGCGCCATTTGCAGGCTGTTCTGGATCTCGTCTCGCATGAGGTCCTCGCTTAACTGGAGGATTTCTTTCTGGTCAATTTTCTCCACGCAGATGGGATTTAGAATCGGCCTGCCCCGGGTGTCTTCCATTGGTTCATCTACATTTGCGCCATTGATGCTGAACCCAGTGAGTGCAAGGACTTCCTTGAAATAGACTTTAAGAGACTCTCGAGCTTTAGAGCTCGCCTTATCCTCTTGCATTGGATCATCTTGTGGTTGTAATACACACGTTGTGCTGTTTTCTCCGGAGACCTCAGACTCTTCTTTGACTGCAGGTGATTCAGCATTGTCTGACAAAAATAAGAAAAACGAAAATATGGAAAGGTAATTTGAAGGGTGAGGTGGGACAAATATAAAAAATAAATAAGAAAAGAAGCAGTCAATTACTAATTACTAGGACCAATCATATTTTAGCTTATATAAATTGTTATAGGAGGTAAACTACTCAATCTACCTTTTGATTTCTTCACAGAAGCAGGTTCCTCCTCCAGCTAAAAAGATGAGAAGAGGAGATTAGATTTATTGACAAACATTCACTGCACAATATAACTTAAATCTAAAAAGTCTACTGAAGTCATATGAAACACTTACAGGATCACCAGCTCGTTTTCTATTGCTGGTTGGTGGATTGGTTGATGGTTCTGTGATATCAAACACTGTTGGAACTGCATCATCCTTCAACACACAAGTGGACGTCCCCTAAAATAAAAATCATAAGAGATTGGTACATACAAGATGACAAAGACCTATAGAGAAAGAACTATATAGAGAAACGGCTACTTAAAAATACCATCATCACAGTAACAAAAAGGGTTGGAACAAAAGCAAGTACTAGGTTGAAACCTAGTATGTGGCTGGACCGTATACCGGCCAATGGGGAAACACTAGAACTCTACCAGCCAATGGTGTAACTCTTATCACTCAGCAACTGTGTCACTCAGTCAGTCAGTGACAGACTTTCGCGTTTCTAGGGTCCAGCCAAAAATATCAATGGGAAGCAGAATTACTAATCCAGCCAAAAATATCAATGGGAAGCAGAATTACTAATGTTAGAGGAAAAGGTCTTAGGTCATCAATACAATCAATGCAAAGGTATTGGCAAGTCAGGAGTTAAAGGTTGCCAACTAAGTAAGTCTTTAATTCATTATTCGCAAAACAAATTAATTTAGGTTTATCAGTAAGAGCAACTATTTAGTGAAAATAAATCAGTTGGCCTGATAAAAAAATAAAGTGGAAATATTAATTCTTGAATTTGTAATTGCATTGCATTGTTGTACTTGTAGTGGCAATACATACAATGTACAAATAAAAGTGATCCATGTTGGTTCTTACCTCATGGGAGATTAGGGAAGGCTCAAAGTGTTTAGCACAAAGTTTGTAGAGTTTATGCAACTCTTCGGGACCTTTCGATTCCAAGTCTGGACGATGACAGTTGTCCAGCCATTGTTTACAGCTGCAATGAAGAAAATATATCTAAATTTAGTATGTCAAATTATAGGGTTGTTCTTTTGGCATAAGGGTAAACCTGCTACAGTAGGCTTATTCTTTCAAATTGATAGGCCATTACACAATTTCACTTAATTGAATTTGTAGATTTGCAACTCATCATATGCATTGCTTTAACAATTTATTTCAAACAATGAAATTATGATACAACTTTCAATAACAATAGATCATTTACATTTTTTCTTAATTATTTAAGGATATTCTAAATGTACAAACCATCAAGGTGTCTACGAATAGAATACAATAGAGCGCATACAAGTCCATTGACAGGTACCGTCAACTACCAAGAGTAGCCTCATTTTAATTTTGTGATTTATAACAGTATTTCATAACTAATGGCTTTAAACGTCAGTGCCATTTCTAAATCTAAAACGTTAAAGTTTGTTGATTTTTCCAATAGGCCTATTTGTGTTTTCGTCCATGTATTTAAAAACAATATAGTTGTAGTTAAATGCAAAATGAAAGCAGGCGGATTGTAGCAGCGGTGCTCGTGGAGGCGCCAGATTGCAGATAGTGACTTTTAGTACATCCTACACTCAATATTGTGTCCGTGGATAGCCGTATGTACTTGGATAAATATAGTATAGTAGTAGCATAGCCCTATTAAAATGTGTTTTATCTGCAACTAACTATATTATTTGACAGCCGTTTGTCAGTGCGATTAAATCCTGCCAGCAGATCTATCATTGAATATTACATATTATACAGATATTTGAAAAAAATATCTTCGCTAGGTGACTAAACATAACCACCACTGCACATACTCTCCCAAATGGTTATTTTGCATCATGGCACTGATAGCAGATAATAGAAATGAGTTTAGATAATAAAGTTTAAAAAAAAAATAGAACCCATTTTATGTGGGACTTTTCTTTCAACACTAGTCTGCGCCATTTTCAATGGAGTTGGTGTTTCTATTAGCTAACATCATGCTCCGGCTAATGGTGGATGGCTACAACACTCACTCTCCAGTGTGTTGTTTCCAATTCGCATCCAAATGAAATATCGAAGAACTCACCGGTCGGGGTCCAGAGGGAAGCTGAACAGGGTTATGTCGGAATCCGTTTTCTCCCGGTCGGACCCACAGTTCGTCGCAGCGCAGCAGTCAGTCATCTTGGACTGCATGTATATTTGCTAGCAAGTTAGCTCGCTGGCGGTTGCAAGCTGACAAGCCTACTCTGGAGAAAAGCCTGCAGAGTAGCCTACAAAGTCATGCCTTTGTGCGATGTTTGCAGCCAACACGTCGAGCTTATTGCAAGGCTCACGGGACGTATCTACGCGGAATAGAGAACGGACTTATTCCATTCTTTTAAAAAGTTGATGGTGCGCGATGTGCCGAGAGCATGTACCCACACATAAACCAGGAACTAAAATGTACACTATATTATTTCACCGCTAGAGGGCGGAATGGAGTTGCGTGCTTTTGGCTTTGTACCCGGTGCCTTCTTCACACTGATTCATAGCCAGGGTTGGTGTGCATAATCGTGGATCCGTCCGCATCCGCCCTCTTTCTAAAGTTACAAAAAAAAGCGCATATTGCAATTTATATACGCAATATGGGTTTATATTTTTTAACCCTTTTGTTTGACTAACCCTTCATTTTAGAGCCATTTCCAAACACCAACCCTGCTTCCAAAATAAAGAATAGATGCAAGGCAGTGAGAGAGAACAATTTCTACATACATTTGAATTATGAAGTTGGTGTAAGATGTGTTTGAATTATTAGGGATTTTACCAAGGACACCCAATAAAGCAACATTTCGAATGGGGTGTCTCAAGGGGGTGGTGAAAATGTTGGGGTGGCAGATGGAAAAGGGCAAGGCTATAGAATTAATTACATTGTAGGCCTACAGTTGTAGATCACTTCACTTAAAACTGAATCTATCGATGAATAAACCTCAAAAGACAGTAGTAGCTTAAGAGCATATTAGAAGTTGGCTCACGCAGGAACACCTAAATATATTCTGACGCTTACATAAAGAAAAAGCTTATACCCATTCATAAGAGAACACCCATCATTAAACTCAGATTGGTATGCCTCAGTCCATGTCAGAAACCGGTTTATTCCAGCCTGTGGTGTCGAGATCTGTGTGTGGTTGTGTGTGTGAGTGTATGTCACAGTAACCCTCTGTTCGTAGGCCTATATCTCATAGGACTTGTTGAAAACAGAGACCCATACTGTCCATGGACTCATAAGAGAGATTGTCTAAACGCATAGTCAAATATATGGTTTCATCATCATGTGAATGAGAAGATCTGTTGGTTCAATAATTATAAAAATGATATCGATTTAAATAATTATGAATAATTTCTAATATGCATTGCTTTATCATGCTTTACCTGGGTATTTTACATACTACGGACCAGTGTAGACCTACTAAATATTGTGAAATAGCATAACTTTCTGCATATTACAAACAATTTGCATAATCAGAAGGTTTTGCCATGAAAAAAATAAATGTCCATTGAATGATGGGAAGGAATGTAATGTAATCAATGAAAGATCTTACTTTTGAAACAATGTACACTTTTAGAAGTTAAAACGCCATTAGGTCAATAAGTTAGATACAATAATGAACCAACGACTATATAATAAAAGAGTAAGAAGTTGTTGAATTCATAATGATAGAACTGCTTGTAAACTTAAACTTTAAGTGGTTGCAAAAGTTTACTATTATATGCTGGCTACTGACGTAACCTAACGCATTTTTGCATAAAGCTGGGAATGGATAAATATAAAAATGGAAAAAAAGGCTATTGCAACCATTTTAGCTTTTACTCACTTAACACACATAACTCATAATCATAACAGTAGTCAGTAATCACATTTTTTATTGAATTGGACACCTAACATCAAACATGATCAACACAGCTGTGATGTCAAACATCACAGCTGTCTGCACTAAGTCACTACTATATACATCTGAAAACCGGTGTAAAAGCCATATTACAAAAGGTTGTCAATCTTCTGAACAACCAAGTTAGTTAAGTTTTCTCTCCTCAAATATGAACAATTTCACTTGGTTGTTTGCATAATGTTACAGTTTGGTGGCCATCAAAAGAGCAGGGCAGGGTATTTGTAAGGGTTACATAAGGGATGGGTTGCCCTACACTAGATAGATCCTAAGAATAGTAACTGGTCAGTACAAAAAATAAGTCCCTCATTATCAATTCCACTTTCTTTGTAATAGCAATTTCTCTAGAATAGGAAAAATATATACAAAAAAATTGAAATAGCCAGCTTCAATATTTTTGGAATCTAGTATGAATGTTTAGCATCCTGCCTAAACCTTCTCAGTCTCCTGTTCTTTTTCCTTCTCCAGTTCTTTGTCCTTCTCCTTTTCTTTTTCCTTTTCCGGGTACGTCTTCATGTAAGCCTGGACCATGGCGTCCAAGTCATGCCTAACATCAATGTTGATATTTAGGAGAGCGAGGCTTTTTGACCTGCAGTGGTCCGGTGTGTTCTTTGTGTATCTCCGGAAGCGCCTGTAGGCCAGATCACAGCCTCCCTCCAGAGGGAATGTGGGCAGGGTGCCGAGCAACCTCAGCACAGAGAGCATGTTTGGGAAGAACTTCACGTCGGCTAGGCGCAGCGTCCCGCTGAGACTGCTGGGGATGTCCTCACCTTTGCCCCTCTGACCCTTCCACTTGACCCACCAGCAGTGCAGCTCCGCGGAAAGAGTTCCCGTGTTCGGGATGTCGTCTTTGTACATCTGCAGGTTCTCCTCCTCGGATTCGGTGATCTTGCTCTTGCTCAGGAGGGTGGGGATTAGTGACTGGCTGCCCAGCGCCTTCAGGTGCTCCTCGCAGAAGAGCTCCTTCAACTCGTCCACAACATGCTTCACCACAGGGACCGATAAGTGTTCCTTGTAGTAGTGGTCGGGCTGCGTGGACGTGCCGGGCGCCAAACCGTGTCTCTTTGCGTAGGGCCGCGGCGCCCTGACCGGGACCTCCATGGCGGAGGCTAGGTTGACCGCTTCGTCGTACCAGAACTCGTGATACACGTCGATGTTGTCGGACACTTCCAGCAGCAACTGCAGCACAGGCTTGAAGTTGTTTGCCGCGAAATGAGCCTCCTCTGCCGATCCCTGCAGGTTGGCTCCAAAGGCGCGTGTGAGCGACAGGGTGCTTTTCAGCACGACCAAGGCCATGATGAACTCAAAGTCGGCCAGCCCTTTGGAGATCTCCAGAGCATCCTGGATCACCTGATCGTTCCACCGCATGTCTTCATTGTCATGCACGCTGTCCACGCAGAGGAGGAGAGACTCGATGATGTCTACCGTCACCTCAAATGCCTCACCGCTTGTGGTCCAAGTGGTGTGACAGAGCTCTTTAAGTTCGTTGGCTTTCTCTTCCTTGTCCGGATAGAAAATAGTGACAGCGTTCTCCAACTCCAACTGCAGTGCCGGGGAATTGGTGAAAAATGAATGGATTTTCTTGAGGGTGGACATGACAAGTTGAACTCCTGTCAAAGTCATACTGTTGGCCAGTGAGATGTTTAAGGGGGAGGTTGATCTCGGTGTGATGATTGCCTTTGGGTACTTCTCCTTCAGCTTGGCAACCAAAACTTTAACTTTGCTAAAATGAGTAGCGGAACAGGAGTGGGCCTGAGCTCTGCATTGTTCCATGTTCAAGCCCCATTTGTCAGTCAGCTCAGACAGCAGTCGTTCTGCCATGGTGTCTCCATCGCCCTCAAAATTCAAAAATCCCACAAACTTCTCCTGCTGGCTGTTTGTTTTGTCCACATAACGCAGGAAGACGGGCAGGTGCCACTCCTCTGAGATCATCACCACCTCGTCTGTGATTAACGAGAAGAAGCCATCCTTTCCAACGTCTTCCAGAAGCTCACTGCGGACGCATTTCTCACACACGTCGATCAGCTCAGTCAGTTTAGTAGGAAGATCGCAATCTTTATCCTCAGCCCATCTCTTCTTCAGGGCTTCCTCGCCGGCATTCATGCGGTAGTCGAGCAACTCCATGAAGTTGCTTGAAGTCAGGCTCTCCTGTTTGTTATCAGCAGGTCCTTTAATAGGAATATTTTGCTCCCCCAACAGAATGAGAACTTCAAACAAAGACTTGAGGTACTCTTTGTACTCCTCTTCCTCAGAGGGTGCCGGAGTGTCATCTGTGGTTGTCTCCGTTTGGGACTTTTTGACTTCTGTAGGGGAAACCCACACAAACATACACATGAATGCATACCTTGTTATTAGTCTAGTTTCCATAATCACACTATTACTGACATAATCAAAAGTTTTATTAGCGATTAATTCATTTAATGGAATGGATGTTTAAATTTCATGATCAATGAAAGAATAATACCCACTTTTCCTCGTTTTAATGTTCCTTTCAGCGACTTCAGCCTATAAAAAAAAAAAAAAGGTCACAGCTTACACATTAAAATGTTTATGTACATTTCTTTAAAGACTAGTTGGATTTCGGTTGTATTACAATGTTTTACAGGATGTTTTCTTCAACAAAAAGGTATATACTTACCATTGGTTTACTGCGCTTCAGCTGTGTAGAATTAGTTTGGCTTGATACATCAAAGATAGATGGTATGGCATCGTCCTTCAGTACTGTACTGAGATTGTCCTGAAAATAGAAAAAAATAATTCGACTACTATTCAAGGTGACAGTACAAGTGCTGCCAAGGACAATAATAAAAATGCTCAAATCTACCCATCAAAGGATCCTGCTTCTCGTATTTGCATGATAGCTAGACATTGGTGATTAGGGATAGGGATTATCTTAGGGATCTCGGCATCGGTTTTCTGCGAACGGGTATACACATCCAGTATACACATATTCAAGTGAGATGCAACATGTACACGCTACTCACAGTACTCCCATATGAGGACGGAACAAAGTGTTTGACACAAAGTCTGTAGTATCTGTACAACTCCTCTGGCGATTTGTCTCTGAGGTCCTCGTGGTTGCATTTTTCCACCCACTGTTTGCACCTAAACAGAATCAAAGCATAGCAAAAAATATATATTTATGATCCACATGAAAGCCAATTGTGTTTTTGCGTGTTGTGTGAGCCAGCTGTCTCTTTCACCCAGTGTGCAACTGTTGTACACGCTCTGTTGCTATCCCTACCTTTCAGCGTCCTTTGGGAACCTGAAGAGGGGATGCTGGTTGGATTTCCCAGTCCCACAGTTAGGTGCAGCGCAGTAATTCTGCATGATCACCCCGTTACAATTGAGTGTGTAATTTAATAACGATACTGACGATACTTTTCAATCCCATGTACGCCACCCCGGTCACAACACCACAGGCGTGCTACGGAAACCAGCGAGTGCGCGCGACGAATGACGCGCGAATCGTTTCTTTACCCAGAATCCTTAGGGATTGGTGAATGAATGGGTTTCCGGCTTCTGTCAATTCTGTTGTTCGTTAATACGCATTTACAATACCACTATATTACTACATTATATACTATGTCCAAACGTTTACTGTATAAGGTGTGTAAAATATAAGGCATCTAAAATACAATCACATAAGAAATAGACATGTTATGTGATCTGCTGGCAATATAACAATTCTGAACATTTTGAATGCCTGTTTCCCCTGCAATCAATCAGTGTGCACTGTTAGTCATGTGAGGAATCTTTCGCTTATTAAAATCTTTATTTTTCTTAGTAAAATAATGCAATTTGACCTAGTAGGGCCTGTACATGAACCGAATGCATCATGGGATTTTTTTTGTCGGCGACACACACACACACACACACACACACACACACACGCACACACACACACACACACACACAGAGCCCTGTAA
>OMNR01006000.1:4719-15036 GCA_900303205.1 Mora moro
CTGGAGCCCCTGGGGCCTGCGCTGCGTTGTGGCCTTGAGAGTGCATGAACGGATCTCCATTTAAGATAAGATGACAGGGTGAAACCCAAGCTGTCTCTGCCCACTGCTGCCTGCCACTAACGGCTCCTATCCACTACTATCTGTGTCAGTGCGGTCCACCGTGGGTTATTTTCCCATCAGTCCTTTTTTCATATGCATTTTTTTGCAAGTTTTTTTTTGTTGCACATTGTCACTCCTGTTACAATTTCTTTATCTGTTAGTTTTCATGGTCAATTTCTGCTTTTTAATCTGTGGTCCATGAAGTGGCTTGGATGTCTCTGTCAAAATATTATTTATTGTCATCATGTTGGCATCGTGTGTGTGTGTGTGTGTGTGTGTGTGTGTGTGTGTGTGTGTGTGTGTGTGTGTGTGTCTGTCGTTGTGGTCTTCATACTAAACTGCGGTATTTAAAACCTTTCGTTGCCTGTTTTTCATCCTCTGTCGAGTTTTGGCAGATCAAAACCTGTTGAGTGTGGAGAGACCGAGCCAGCCATTTGCACATGCAACAAGAGACAGCAGCAGGATAAGGAATATCTATCTTTTTGTGGAGGGGGGGGGTGTTAATATGTAATCCATATGAATTTCTATCTCACCCTAACACACAAGGGTACACATCGTCCCTTCCGTCGCTGCCATAACCAATCCCTACCCACTGTCCACTTCTTCTCCCCAACAAGCAAAGCAAAGTCAAACTTCTTACTGGCAAGGCACCGTGTCTTTTGAATGAGCGCCACGCACACGGGTTCAGTAATTAATCTGCATAAGCCAAGCATTGTCGGGACTATTTTTTTTTTTAAAGGCAGCTCTGTGGCCAGATGTCTGGTCTGGCCTCGCTGTGTATGCTCTTTGGGGGTGAAGGCTATAGGCGAGACCACACAGGACTGTGCGGTGGTAGTTAAGCTAGCAGCCCAGTGGTAGCCAGCGAGACAGACAGAATTCGCCTCACCGGCGCTGCCAAGTATCCCAAGTTGGACTCCCTTCGGTGGACTTTGGGCCAGTAACAACCATAATTATGCGGAATGTGTGCTTTCCTGAGGTAACTGTGTCACTCCAAGACAGATAGTTTATTCCATCCTGGTGGGAAAGGCAGAGGCCTTCCAAGTGAATGTCTACCGGAGGATTGTGGTTTGTTTGTTTGAGATTAACACAAAACATCTGATTATGAGACCATTCATTTCCTAAAACAAGCAAGTCGGATGTCCAATTAATTACAATCGGCCAATTACAGGGCTTTTTGACATGGGAACATGTTCATCTAGAACTTGCCAATGGAAAAGCCCTGGTTAATTTGAACTCTCACAACATACAGTAAATCAATTTAGCTCCATTCAATAAACAAGGCACAAATACATTGCTCCACTCAATACATACGGAGGAAATACTGTACAACCACTGTACAAATCTGCCACTCGACTCTTGATAATGTCAAGCATTTATTGTCAGACCTGTTGAAAACCAATACAACTAAATACAATGTATCGGCTAGAATGTAAGAAGGACAGAAACAAATGAGGACTTTAATACCACTCGTTGTTAGACCAGGTGTTTGGAGATATTACATCAGCGAGATTGAGTTGTACTTTTGCAGTTAAAAAAAACCTAGTTGGCTAAATGCCATAGGTATTAAACCCTGGGCATTTAGTAGTTATTAAAAAGTGTGTACTGTAGCCAAAAACAGCTTAATGTTGGGCTTTAAGCACAGGGCTCAGTGTAAACGATTCTGCTGTTCACTCTTGTCATATAAGCAATAGACTCTGGTTACAATAGTACACATAAGTCAATGTGCTGTTGGCTAGCTACTGAGGAAAATACAATTCATAAACCAGAGCCTTGACAGCACGACCTCTGCTGCACCTCTGCAAATATAACACTGACCAATCTTTAGTTAATCAAAGTGAGTCATTATCTGCCTGTTCCGTCTCTTCTCTTCATGCCAACCATCCCTTTGACTTGATCTGTTCTCTGGCCTCTGGACAAGCCAAATGGACAACATAATGAATTCACCATTTTCTGCAGGAAATGGGGATGATCATCACAGGTCAAATTCTGCTCTTCACAATTTAGCAATTGTCTCACTGGAAAAAGTTTTTTTAAAAAGTCAATGGAGGTGTGTGCGTGCGTGCAGGTTGTTTGGATTGAACAGTGCTTTTGTGATATTTGGTTGAGACCAAATGCATAGTTAGGCCAAAAACGATGGAGACGCTAACAGCTTTTGACACATTGTGCTCATCTTTCCCCTGATGGTTACCACATGTGTGATTCCATGGTGGAAATACTTCCCATACCTCCATTTCAATAAAGCCACTTGTCTTGGGCACTATGGGAAAGCGGTTGCCTGTAGGTCAGCCTTTCTTTGTATCGCACCATTTACACCGTGCGTTATTCAGTCTAGTGAAGCAAAAGCACACAGTGGTGTCACCACTGTACTCTTTGTTTTTCTGTGAAGAATTAGACATTACATATCACGTCTAGACACTGTTATTCTGTGAAATGTGTCAGTGTTTTTCACGCTACAGGCACAACTTTCAAAACAGTAACATGTGTTCCGTTTTGAAACCTTCTAGAAGTCTGCGCTGTTCTGTTGCAAATTCTGTGAGGTTTCACAGATATTATACCTAGGTTTCACACAAGCTTAAGTTCCCCCCCCATACCTCAGTAGACCCAAAGTGGTAGTGGATAAAACACAACTGGAGATGGAACTAACCCCCTTTCACATTCCATCTGTTTCTTCCCATGAGGAGTGATTTCAGGACATTGCTCTCTGCAGTTTATCACCTCCTCATTCTCTGCTGTCCGTCTCCCACAGTTCCGTGCGCTGGCGCCGATGTACTACAGAGGCTCAGCGGCGGCCATTATTGTTTACGACATCACAAAAGAGGTAAACAGGAACAGGAACAAATATGTCTGCCCTTTTTGTTTATTGTTTGTGGGGTTTTTGATAATGCCTCTCTCACCAGGAGTCCTTCCAAACACTGAAGAACTGGGTGAAGGAGCTGCGGCAGCATGGCCCTCCCAACATCGTGGTGGCCATCGCAGGAAACAAGTGTGACCTCTCTGATGCCAGGTAAACTCCCAGTGTAACAGATTCTGCCTCACTAAATAAAACAACCTTGTTTTGTATGTTCTCACTCTGTATAAATATATATATAAGGCGATTCAATATATTGCTTGAGATAGAGGCAGGGAAAGACAGACAGAAAGGGAGATGGTTATTGCATGGATTTGAAAGGGTTTGTTTATTTGGTTAAAAGGCAATGTCCATTTATTCACCGTCAGAAGAATAATCCATTTCCATCATCCATATTTCCCATTAAATGATGGAGTCGGTATGGAATCTTGAGTTGGTTCCTGATTAATATTCTATGTCATTAGAATAGACTGTTGAGTTATATCAGCTCGCCTATCAGTCTCTCATTTCACTTCTTGGCCAATGTGGTGCAACTTGATGATCATTATGGGGATTAAATGGCAGTAGGACTGCATTACAGACACTATGACGGTTCATAGTAGACTATACAGAATCATTAGAGAGCTTTGTGAAAGATATCTTTTGGCTTGTAGAATATCCTGCAGCAAGTCACACTTCTGGAAATGAAAATGAAAACATGAACTTATGTTGTACCAAGATCGTCAATTAATTAAAAGGAAAAAACCCAGCTTGCAACAGTAAAAACACTTTTGTAGGGAATATCATCCGTATCCAGAATATCACGATCCGTCTTTCATGTTGTGTTTTATTTAACAGGGAGGTCTCGGAGAAGGATGCCAAGGACTATGCCGATTCCATCCATGCAATCTTTGTAGAAACCAGCGCCAAGAATGCCATTAATATCAACGAGGTCTTCATCGAGATCAGTGAGTGTGTGTGTCTTAAGAATTTGGTTTTCCAGGGCAACCTTGTTATCAGATTAAACCTGGGTGGTATTTTTGCTTTGAGTCTTAACATCATTGCCATGGTTTCGCTTTGTATTTCATATTGTGTATGCATTTTAAAGCAGGTGTACAGTGTTTTACTTCTGATAAATATTGTAATGGTGGGTGGGGGTAACATGTCAAACAGGTTTTGCCCGGTTAGGTTTTTCCTAATGAGCATCAGGTATGGCTCATTGTTGTACAACCAATGCCTTAACCTTTAAAGAGGACGTTTAAACGGGCCGGGCCCTCCTCGGTATTGTCGGGTGGTGGGGGACTGGTAGTGGCAGCAGCATGGCAGCCAAGTCTGGTTAAAATGTGCCTTGTTCCACAAAACGCTGAAGGAATGTCCTGGAAAATAAAAAGCATTTCAATCAGATTCAAGTCCACGAGCATACAGCCTATGATAGCTATTCATCTTTATTTATTCTTTTTTTTGTTGTGATTTGTGAAGTTATTTTTTTTAAATGCTTATAGGGAGAACTTATACCTGCTATATTTTTGACTTGTATATTTTGGAAGAATGAGGCAATGCGGTTCAATACAAGTGGTCCATTATACCGATTTATACCTCAAATATACTATACTTGCCATTTTAAATAGAGTGCAGGGTTTCCCATTAATGTGGTGGCCCACCACAGTCTTAATTTCTACTGCCACAGTTTCCTCTGTTGCAAAAAAAGAAAAAATAGCCTCACACACAAAGCGCGTCTATTCAATTATACGAAAAAATACATTCTTGCATGTTAGGTTAAAACATTAAAATGCAACTATAAAAACGTCTAATTAGTTATTAGACGTATGCCTTCATGTCCGTTTACTTGATTAATATCCTGTTCCAATATCATGTACGTCCTCTGCTGCGGACGCTGCTGTGCACTGCAATCATCCTGAGCGCCTACGCGAAGAAGGCAACTTTTGCTAAAGTGTGACCTAATATAGTATGTAGGCTTTGGCATATCCTAATTATTTATCTCAACGCAGCGATTTTATAATGAAAAACAATCTACCGCAGCAGAAATGATGAAAAAAAACACTTGGAAAAACACCGACGCGTCACGCTATTGAAGACCACAGTGGCTTTGGACGCAATACTTTAAGATCCCAAATAGTGAACCAACTGTAATCGAGAAAAGCCACAGTCGATATTCACCGAACCAAAACAAGAAGCCCATATGGCAACCCTTAGGATTAATAAGCCGATAGACCTACATCCACAGTGTATGTGGCAACTGTTAAGCAAAGCTCACGGTGCTGTGATTTTAGTTTCGATATACGCCTATTTCATTGCCCAATAGCGTGTTGAACAAAGCAGATGGCTTATTTCAGGAAAACTGTGTTTTGAAGACGAACATTTACATTTCAGCCTTGAATAGCCAACGTCGGCAAGTGCTCTCTACCGCGGAGTATGTAGGGACCGTAGGCAAGTGCTCTCTACAGTGGAGTATGTAGGGACCGTAGGCAAGTGCTCTCTACAGTAGAGTATGTAGGGACCGTCGGCAAGTGCTCTCTACAGTGGAGTGCGTAGGGACCGTCGGCAAGTGCTCTCTACAGTGGAGTGCGTAGGGACCGTCGGCAAGTGCTCTCTACAGTGGAGTGCGTAGGGACCGTCGGCAAGTGCTCTCTACAGTGGAGTGCGTAGGGACCGTCGGCAAGTGCTCTCTACAGTGGAGTGCGTAGGGACCGTCGGCAAGTGCTCTCTACAGTGGAGTATGTAGGGACCGTCGGCAAGTGCTCTCTACAGTGGAGTATGTAGGGACCGTCGGCAAGTGCAAGCAGCAGAATTTCAAACTGCAATAATTGCCACTACAGTCTCTAAAAATTCTGTGGGAATCACTGGAGAGAGTTGTCCCCGCCCATCCCCTGCCACTAGCTCACACGTGTTGCCAGGTTGAGGACACTGAACGAACACGAGCGCAAGACGATTCGAGCTTTACATTGAGACGAGCGCAAGTATTCTATCGTGACATGACGAAGAGTCCTATACTATAAGTTGATCAGCTATACTCGGCATCCTTCTTGAAATCCTTCTGGGTTCTAAGCTGTCTCCATCTTTAAAATGAAACTCCCAAGATTTACCTGTGTTTTAGCATGGCTCTGGTCATGGAGCTTTTTTGAAAGAGGACGAGGCTTTTTAGGTCAGGTAGAATCTATTACAATCTCAGTTGATCCAGTTTGTTTGCTTGCTTCCATGGCTGCAGCATGCTGTGTTTGTGTGGCAATTTGTTTCATATCTGGCAACGGGTTGTCCAAATGGATGGTGGGTGGAGTCAACTCGGAGAATAGTGAATCACACAGACCAAAACAAAAACAGACGTTCCGGCCCAGCATGGAAATTTCAAAGGAGAACATAGTGGCTGTTGCATTGTTGCCCAATCAAAAAAAAAAAATCATGACCAGGGTTACCATACCCAACTTAAACAAGCAGACTCTTTACAGGGTTGCCAAACCCCATTGTCCCCCACACCTCCCCAGTGAGGCCAGCCAACCCCCCCTCCCCCTCCATCCCGGAGACCGGAGGCCTGGGGCTGCCTGCTGCCTTGGCGGGCGGCAGTGTCGCTGGACATGGCCATTGCAGGGCTGTCTGGACGGGCTGGGTGGAGGCTCGACTGCTAGGCCGAGGTGGTAGCTGGTTTATCCTGGGTGCCTTGATTGTCCAATCGCACCATAGGTGTGCAGCCTCACCCACCTAATCTAATCAGCCTGACTCGGGCCAGGTGAGGCTGCTGAAACCAGCCACCAACCACACACACTCCACACACCTTTAAAACAATACTTGATGTTTGTGTCTATGCGTCCCTCATAGGTCAGCGCATCCCTATCCTAGAAGCTGCAGGAGCAACTTCAGCGAGAGGTTTCAAACTGGGACGCCAGGCCTCGGAGTCACGTAGAACCTGCTGCTGATGATGGCCCATACGTGACACCTCTCTGTGATGGCTTTTAGGTCCCATCAAGCCAAAGACAAACATATTCCTTATCACTAATCCCCCGATGCCACAGTACATTTAACTTTCACCAGGATAGCACAACACATCGCCAGGGGGCATTTTGTGTATATTGGGGTGCAGGATGGGGTTCCATACATTTACACTAAATTGGCTTCATGTCTATGCAATATTCTTTGCATTTTCTCTCAAATAAAACATTATGGATTACATGTAAAGCAGTTTGACTGCAATGTTTCATTATTGAATCACTGAATGCCCCCCCAGTCTGAATCGCTGAATAATACTCATATACACATGCACACATATGCATACAAAATGCCCATCCCAGGGATGGCTGACATTTTCACTTTATTGGATATTGAACTCTGGGCTTTATTTGTTGCCACTTTTAAACAGGAGTCCTCTCATAACGTATGCATATGTGAGATGACCTTAAGTATCTGCCTTATTGTTGTATCAGTGAAATCACTTTAATTGGCTGACTATTCCCCCACTTTGTTACATACTATGTGCCCATTGGTAAGTAAATAGTATAAATAGCCAATTTAAGTGCTTTCTGCCCTTTAAGTTTCCTATTGCACGATTAGAGGGTGACTATGAAACGCGTTGGTACTCTCCTATGCCTGTATTTATGGCTGGAAATGGATAATGATTATGGTTATGATGAAGGTACGGGTGTCTTGTATACTTCACTGTTGTATTTTTACTATTTTTATTTGGTCTAAACTTGTGCTTTGGGGCAAACATGCTCCACGTCAATGCTTTAGGCTGCCGGCACCACTAAGTTTATTGTTGTGTGGAAGTTCGGGACTCTTTTGGGGGTTTGCATGGTGAATTTACTGTCACTGAGAACAGAACAGCACTCCCACAAGGTCCCCACTCTAAAATGAAGGAAACATTTTGAGAATAAATGTTGCCGTCAGCACTGCCCAGAGATGGTGTTTGTCCTTTTAAAAGTACTGAAATGGCAGGTTCCAGATGTACCATATAACAATTTTCAATTGCTCACCTTTTCTGCATTTATACTCCTAGTAGTGGAGTCTGTCGCCAGAAGTCAGTCTAAGAAGGACCCTGCAGAGCTCTGAGAGTCCTGCCAGGTGATTTACAGTGCTAAACTAGCGTTGGGTTTTCTGGAACATCACGTTAACTATTTGTGATTTCTGGCCCGCCTTCCTGTCCTCGATCTTTCTCTGTTATGTTAAAAAGCAGTTTAATGAGGGGAAAAATGATTTTTTTTGTTGTAACATCTTGCCAAATTCTTTAATTGTCCCATAAACATTTTTCATTTACAGAATATACACTGGCCCACACATCCAATATGGTTTTACGACCTGGCCTATGGTGAACAGATTCTTATCAAGAAACCGACCTCTTTGAGATTACATTTACAACCTACTCTGAAATGTTTAGATGTCATAACCCTAATGACTAATGTGTGCTCTTATTGTCAGTTCTGCTCAGCCTTGCCTGTTGTCTCTTTCTGTCTCTATTTGTATTCACTCTTTTATATCTAAAATGTTTTTTTGATGTGTTGTGTAATAAGGGAGGCTGCCTATTTGTACAGGACCGTTTTTCTTTTCTATTACAATGTGCAATAGTTGTCATTATGACGGGTGTAAAATGTGACCAGAACCCGGGCAATCAAGGGTCCTACCAGTCCCAAGGCAGTATTTAAGTGTGATGTATATTCATTAAATAACCATTCATCAAGGGAAAGAAAAAGATGGAAGCCTTTATGAAGATCTCCTTTTGTAACTAATCGTGTGACATGCAATTCAGTTGTTAAAGTGCAACATTGGTAGACAGACACTTGGGAAAGCCGGTCCAAATCTGAATTATTTTGTTACTCAGTCTCCGCACTACTTCATATTGTCATTACTCTCTTTCTTTAGTTTTAGCCTCTTTTTATTTTTTTCATCAAAAAGGGAATTACTCTGGTACAGCAATAAAAGGTCATCATTTGGCTTGATTGGCCCATATTGCAAAAGAAAATGAAAGCCAGTGATGTCTTTTACTTTAATTGTTTTATTTTGTAGTACATATTTAGCACTTAAACACAGTTGACATATTTATAACCAGATTTGGAAATGAAAGTCTACACCCTGTTTGCTATGTGAAATCTCTTGACAGACAAACCTGATATTTTCTGCCTGTTATTTTGAATGATAACCGACTGCTTGTCAGTTGCCATATTCTTGTTGTATATTGTACTGCATCAAAGCCATTGCCCACATCAAGCTTTATTTGGGGCAACAAGGGATATTTATATTTCCCTTGTTGATGTAATGTATTAATTTAAAGTGGCATATAACAAACTAACAAATGTCAGATAGTTGCAAATTGTTTCTGTGACTATAAGAATTGCATGAACGATATGATGAAATATACCAACAGTCTTGGGCTGGCCCTAGGAGTGTGAATGATCTTTGGTATACAGTTTTTCATTGTGGACAGATGTCATCCAATTAAACACAGGTCATTAGTAAGACTGCAGTTCACCATGTACAGTAATGCTATCTGCACTGTAGTTGACAGATTATGCTTTATATTATATTTCATAATGATTGTAAAAAAGAAAATGCCTAAAACCTATGTTGGCAGTGAATTTCTGAATGTCCAAAAAGGGAAGTGTCAGCCTTTTTTAATAAAAGAAATACATTGAGAAATATTGTGTTTGTATTTCATTACGTATAGAATACGTCAGAGCAGTCTCACCCTCTACACTTGTGGTGTAGTTGGCAAGTTGCTGGATCTGTATTAACTTGCCGCTTGAGGATACAGTAACAATGTTGTCAGTACTTGATCATGATCCCCCACCGATCCCTGTCCCTTGATGATATATATATATATATATATAAAAATAAATATGGCATTTGAAATATGTCTGCATGGAAGAGGGCCGAGACAGCATATCATTCACTTGACAACCGCTCAACACCGTGACTTCACATATTCCCAGTGGGCTTGTAGCTATGTAGATACCAGTAATAAGCACATTACTAACATTTTGGTGCTCATATAACTTATTTTGATGATGCAGTTAGGGTTAGGCCTACACTGCTTTAGGAATAAAACTGTAAATTATGATTATACATTTGAATGACAACTAAGCATATAATTTTACTCTCTTCAATCATATATAGCCATAGTGATATATAGCCATAGTGATATATAGCCTACCCCATAAATACTTAGCCTATTGAACGGTTTGAGCTTGTAATTGAATCTGTGTAACGTTATGCCATCTACAAATGTAATTTGTTTTTATGCCTCCTTTCACCCCAAAATCGACATATTATATTATGTATGTGTGTATTAGACAAAACAGGCACTCAAAGCAAGTCATTGAGAATAAGGCATCTAGGGGTGAGGGGCTTGTTTTTTTTCCCCTCCTGGGTTAATGGCCTTCACCCCAGCC
>OMNR01006031.1:4825-15885 GCA_900303205.1 Mora moro
CTATAGAGTCGAGCAGGGCGGTGTTTGTTAGCCTCCGTGAGACCGTCCTGATCTCGCAAGTTCACATTCTGTTTCTCTCTGCGGATCAGTCTGGCCTCTGCCCGTTGAAAACAATAATGAGAGGACCGATCAGCCCTAAGAGGGAGGGAGTTTCAGTTTATGACAACGCAAGGAGCACTACAGTCTGCAGAATTTGAAAGTGTAGAAATCAACGGAGCAATCAAAGCTGTTTTATCCAAATAGAATAGATTAACAATGTTAACAGAGGAACAGGAATTTGCACAGAAGGCTTTTCTCAGAGGAGAAGATGTTTTTCCTTTATTTCCAACCAGATTCGGCAAGAGCAAAGAGAGCACAAGTGTCTCTTAGTTATTTAATCTGATTTGTTTTTAACGTAAGGCTGCCCAGCCAAGGTCAGACTGATGTTCACTGAAAGGCTAACTTGAATAACTGGATGGTCTCACGAGGCGTAAGTGTTTTTATATCAATGATTGGACATCTGATTCCTTCAGAGACAAGGCTGCTGTAATTCTTTCATCACCAATGTTCAAATGCAACAATCAGACAGTCATGCACACATTGCACTGATTAAGCTAAATATCCTCATCATATAACCAGGGGCCGGATTCACAAAAGTATCTTAAGAACAAAAATCAAGATAAGATCAAGAAACGATATTTATATTCTAGAAAACTAAGATCTTACACTTGTTCTTGATTGTATTCTTAGCTTTAAGATAACAGTTTGCTTGTCTTAAGTTTGCCTTGATTTGAATTGGTAGTATCGATTTCATAGTTTGAATTGCACATTTCACAATATGTGTTTCTATCTCATTGTAAGGTGTAGCTGCTCACTGATTCAAATGTGGTATATTATTATAATAATATAGAAAAAGACTAGGTCTACGCTACTGCACGCTATGCTAAGTACACAATTTGTTAATCTCTTCTCAGGATCTTACTCATTTACTATGGAGATTGCAATTGATTGATTGATTTACACTGATAATACATGTAAGAAGTTCTTAAGAAAATGAAAGGTTCTTATGAAGATGTTGAACAATTGCAGTTAAGAACATTTTTACAATTCATAGAACTTTTTTTTTAAAAAGTGAATTATTTTAAGATACTTTTGTGAATCTCGTCCCAGGTCATTATCTCATTAAGGTCTTTAGCTGTGTCTGCACTTTGCTTCTATATACTATTCTATATTCTATATTCTATATTCTACATATATACATAGTCATATTATGTTAGAATATAAACAGAAGTTAGGTTAGGAAGTGACGAAAGCAAAAGCTGTATCATATTTAACTGGTGTGGCAGCTCAGATATCTGACCTATTTGTGCATGCATAGAAAGAACACGCCAAGGATATCAGGCTATGGATATTATTACGGCTAAATAAGCTGTTAAATTAAATATGCAACCTTTCCAATGTTGCCTACTCCCAAATTAATAAATAAGAGAGTTAGTTAGGTATCATACTATGAATGTCTAATATTATGCTAATAGGCTGATGGACTCTCACCCCTTGTGGTGTTCCCGACTAGCATTGTCCAGAAGTACAATAAATATACGTAAGCAAGTAATACACGTAGCAGATGTCCTGTTGCTTTGGTATGCAGGACCATCATTCTTTTCCCCAAAACATCTGTTAATCATCAGCGAGGCAAGCAAGGTACTGCACATGTGCAGGGATTCTGTTGAGTGTGCCTTGCTATTGCTCAACGTAATAGGATAGAAAACACAATGATAACTCTATACGTAATCCCCAGAGATAGTTAGGATTCTGTAAAACAATCTAAAACATTCATACCATATATAGATGTAAGTACAATTGCTTGGTTTTATTTCTGCTTTTCACTTGGCGAGACGAAAATAAACCAAGACTTCCTTGATTTTGCTCGTGTTTGAAACTCTTTCTTTTTCTTCTTCTTCTTCTTCTTCTTCTTTTTCTTCTTCTTCTTCTTCATAGTGGCATCACGGAGGAGGATTTGCGCTCCGCCGGAGTCTTGAACCCGTCTCACCGCCGCAGGATCCTGGAGAACCTGCCCAGGATCCTGGGGAACCTGCCCAGGATCTGGAACTGAACACTGAGCTCAGAATCACAAAAGACTGAAGACGGCGCGGCTCAGAGGTCCTCGTTAAAAACCTCTCCATTCGCTCTGCAAATACTGTAACCGGGGGCCGTGTCTTGCACACGTGGGCGCACACGACGCGCAGGGCACTCTGCCCGGCGGTCCACTTTTTTTTCCATACCACGTAAATTAAAAATCGCGGCGTCAAAGGCGCCTCGTTGGATACTGTGACGTGTTCAAATATTGACAATGGATTCGTGGCCACGTAGGTTTTGTGTTAAATGGCACTCCCTCACTTTTTAACGCGCTCATTCGCGGCTGATGTTCACCATCGGCGCCGAGCGCGTGTCCTGGATCTGCTTTCCCATTATAACGTCATTGCTTTGGAGTTCTGTGCTTGTAAAAAAAAACAAAAAACGTATAATTACACGGTCGCGGTGTCTAGGAGCCGCAACGCTGCGAAACATTACCCGCTGCGTGCTGACGGGGGGGGGACAAGCCGCAGTATCTCCTCCTGTTTACCGTCTGGTACCGCGCTGTGGCTATCTTGTCACTTAATCTGTGTCTCTGTTCCACGTTCTGACTGAAAGACATACGGCAGCTCTTCCCTGTCACTGAACAATCAATGAGGTCAATTCATGCTGCCGTGCAACGGCGAGAGCAAAACAAACTCACGCACTTCATGTGCGACCGGTGGTCACGGCCCCCCCCGACTTAAAGCAATGCGCTCGGCTGGTGAAATGATCTATGGTTAAACTTAACAATAATGTTTACATACTTCTCTCTCGTTCCCGGTGTATTGATGGTGTTTCTGCTACTGTATGACATAATGTATCATACACATTGGAAGGTCCGATCCCGGGGAATTTTTTTTTTGCAACAGGTGGTTTGATTGTGGCTTGGCATGTTAATGTTTGCTTTGACTTGATATGAAACTATAAAACAATCCAGCCCCAATAGGTTATTCCTCTCTCTTCGTGTTTAATCACTCCCATCACAAAACGGCATGGAGATGAGTCCTCGAGAGGGTTATTTACACCTTGACCACATGTTGTAAATGAACCTCAGCCAACAGTGTATCCATCATCTTTTATTGTGGCAGGCTAAATTTGTAATAACATTACATGACATTACATATAAAATAATAATAATACAATATTACGAAAAAGTTATGTCATTACTAAACAGATGAGCAATGTATTTGTGTGTGTGTGTGTGTGTGTGTGTGTGTGTGTGGGGTGGATAGAGTTCATTTCTATGTGTTAATGAAAGACAGAGAGAGAGAGAGAAAGTACAGAGAGTTCATGTTTGTTAGTAGGCCTACAAGTTACTTATTAAGGCATGAGCCAACACATCCCTGACAGCAGGTATTCACTAGCCAGGCTACTTTTAGGTTGATGGAAACGGCAGTCAACATTCAAAATGCCCATGGGTGTTTCATGTTTCCTTACAAAATGATTCAATGTAGGTATTTCTCATATATTTGCATATATCCTGCACTGGCGTTAAACTGACAAGTATTTCGTCATTGCCATCACCTGTTGTCAACTGTAGCATGGTGACCGACAGCTTTGAATTTGGATGGATTCAAAGATCAAGGTGAAGCGCTGCCCCGGCCACCGTGATGAACCCTCCCACCTTTTGAAAAGCTAAGTCCCGCCCCCAAACTCTGGTATTATGTGACTTCCGTTGCACAGGGCCTTTAAAAATAAATGTGACTACATAACACACTAAAACATAGACGAAGGCGAAACATATTGAAATCATTTGTTCAAAGAGATATGTCAACCTGTGGGATATTTGGTGAGGATTTGAAAACTTGATTTTGAAAATTTGAGGTGGCCAGCCTCCCGGCTTCCTGCTGCTGCGACTGAATGGCTTCCTGATGAGGAACACGCTGTGGCAGTGGCCCACTCACATTCCACATGTTAACCTTCACCACACTCACTCACCCACACACGCGGCGGTCACACATGCGCATGCAAACACACACACACACACACACACACACACACACACACACACACACACTTTCACACGCTAACAAACACTCACACACACACGCATGCACGCTCACACGCATGCACGCTCACACAGGCATTCAAACGGATGGATGTCTGAGACACAGACATCCACCATACAACTAAACCAACTGTGCAAAGCTATTATTACAGTGACCCGTAAACATGGAGAAACACATGACTTAACACACACACACACACACACACACACACACACACACACACACACACACACACACACCACTAAACCAACCTGGATTTATGGAGAATACTCCCACAGAAACGATCACCACACTTTCACTCAACAGCCAAATATAAAGTGATTAGCCAAAATGAAGACATACAGGGAACACACGTGCGCGCACGCACACGCACACACGCACACACACACACACACACACACACACGCACAAATGACAGATGGAACCGTTCAGGGTACATACCACCATACATTTTACAGACGGCAGGGTATGAATTCTAACCATAGCTGCTACAAATAGCATTTGCCATTTGTTTGTTTCACTCTTCACGGTAGATACACTGTTATATATTCTTGATGATATGTTCGTCAACTAATCAAGTCAAATAATACAAATGGACAAATGACAAATTAATTCTTCAGATACATTTAAGATTGTATACACTGAACGTTGGATTGCAGTAGGCCATGTAAATATATACCTAAACAGCCTTTTCATTTTCTTTGATAGCCATAGTCCTAGCAATAAAATGGACTTTATTTGTGTCTATTTGTCGGTTTGAGTCAATTGATATTTCATTGTAAAATGAATTATTTAAAAACAGAGTTAAATCTGGAGATTATTGTCTTAATTTCAGTTATCAACAACGTATATGCTATCAAAAAGGCCTAGTTGTAATGGCCAAACGGATGAACTAAAACTTGTTTTGAAAAAACAATATAAAAAGCGACTTCAACGGAAAAACAACATTCAAGTGCAAATTCACCTTTGTCTTCAATAATAGCCTCCTCGCATGTATTTGCCTGCCTAACGGAAAAAAACATTCAAGGGCAATTAGTTGTGTCTTGAATAATGCAATAATAACCTGTTGCATGTCATTAACCGCCTGGCCTACTGTTGGGACCAATCACACGTCAAATATGGCACCAAAGACTTGCGTCCTTCTGCCTGTTGGGGCATGAATGCTTGCCCTCAGCAACTCCCACTTCCTAGATTACAATCATGTGGCTCCCCCCCTATCACGGGTCGGTAGCCGATGCAGTTTGAGCCGTTGAGTAAAATAGTAAACTACGACATCGCCCTAAATCTAACTGGCCGAAAGGGGTTCACCTCGGTTGAGATGACTGGATTGGAGGGGAGGGTGTAGGTAATCATATCTACGCTACGACCATTGGCGCATTCCGGAGCAGAGCGCACAGCGTGGAGACGGACGCACTACTCAACTCTTTTTACCCAACTCTACTATCTGGAGTAGTCCAGTTCGCCGCCTCTAGTATTTAACGCCGTTGGTAAGTAGCCACTTAGGAGGAAAATCACTTAGTCTCACTCACTGTACAGTTAAAGCAGCCTATGCAATGTCGAGTGTTTTTTTTTCTTTTTCTCCTGGTGAAGTGTAGTCTAATGCGTTTGCGTAGCCTAGTCATCTGTTGAACATGTTGGAGTGTCCCGGTTATGTCGTCTCATGGAAAGTAAAATAATTTTACTTTATAATTAATTTTTGAATTTTTTTTAAAGGAATACTGTCTGGATTGCTTTATGCTGTAAATCAGCACATTTAAAACATTTTCTTAATGTTCTCCATTATTTTGTAGGTTTTGCCATTTTGCCATTCTCCGCAGTCATATCATGGATAACGTTTTCAACACACAAGAAGGACTGAACCAGTCAATGGTATTCAGCACACACTTCAACTATAATTGCCGCTTCGACGAGGAGTTTAAATACATTCTGCTGCCTGTGTCGTACAGCCTTGTGTTTGTGTTCGGCTTGCTGCTAAACTCCTTGGCCCTGTGGATGTTCGTCACCAAGATGCGCCCGTGGAACACGAGCACGGTGTTCATGTTCCACCTGTCGCTCTCCGACTTCCTGTACGTCCTGTCCCTGCCCACCCTCATCTACTACTACGCCAACCGCAGCCACTGGCCCTTCGGCGTGTTCGCCTGCAAGAGCGTCCGCTTCCTGTTCTACACCAACCTCTACTGCAGCATCCTCCTGCTAACCTGCATCAGCGTGCACCGCTACATCGGCATCTGCCACCCCATCAAAGCAATGGCGCTGGTGAAGCCGTGCCACGCCCACCTGGTGTGCGGCCTGGTGTGGGCGGTGGTGACCGCCTGCCTGGTGCCCAACCTCATCTTCGTCACCACCTCGCGGCGAGACAACGACACGCTGTGCCACGACACCACCAGCCACGAGTTCTTCAACGAGTACGTGGACTACAGCTCGGTGGTCATGGTGCTGCTGTTCGGCGTGCCCTTCCTGGTCATCGTGGTGTGCTACTGCCTCATGGCCCGGGCCCTGTGTCGGCCCAGGAAGGGGCTGTCCCAGAGCCGCCAGGGATCCTCCTCGCACCGCAAGTCCATCAAGATGATCGTGGTGGTGCTGGTGGTGTTCGCCGTGTGCTTCGTGCCGTTCCACATCACACGCACGCTGTACTACGCCGCGCGCGTGCTGCACCTGGACTGCGCCGCGCTGAACATCATCAACTTCGCCTACAAGATCACCCGGCCGCTGGCCAGCGTCAACAGCTGCATCGACCCCGTCCTGTACTTCCTGGCCGGCGACCACTACCGCTCCAAGCTCGTGTCCGCTCTCACGGGGAAGAGGCGCTGGATCACCTCCAGTCACTCTGGGGGCCACGCGGCAATCAGACACCGCCACGCCGGGCCGGCCATCGCTCTGGCCTGTAAGAACACGGACACCCCCAGTGACAAGGTGGAAAGGTAGAATTGAATTAAGGGGGGTTTCGATTTTGATTTATCGCACTGGTTGCCTTGGCTACGTACATTTGCACCAAGCCTGTTTCTATAGGTAGCCGGAGAATCAAACGGTTCTAGTTAAACCACAACACATCCTTCAGGAAGAATAGAGCTACCACATAAACACTATTGTGCTGTGGACTGTAGCTACAGGATGTAGTGAGGGTTACGTGCGAGGTTCTTGGCGTTCAGCCTTTATTGGAAGGCGCCCTGTGCAAAGTGTGTGAAATAATATGTTGATCACACATGCTCTCGAGTGATACCAAAAATATTATTTGGTCAGAGTTGTGATTGTGTGATAAGAATGTATGCCATGCCATAAATGTCAAATGAGCAGTTTATGGACTGTGACGCTCACCAACTGTTGGAGTATTGTTGTGTCTAACATTATTGTGTTAGCCATGAGGCAATATGAGGTAATACTGCTGTGTAACTTCAACAAATGAGTATAACCCAAACCAAAAGCCCCTTCCTCCAGCTGTTTTAGCATTTAGCCCCCAAGAACAGCTGCCTCTTGCATCTACGTGCTTCTGAGCTGAATGAGAGCTGGGCAACAGACCAGCTCTGGCTGAGGACCAATACTAAACAGCCCCTGCCTCAGTTGAGAGCTCCTGGGGTGATTCCCCGCACTGCCCTCTAGGGGTTGGACGGATGGAGTTCTATTAGGGTTACAATTTCGGGGAAATCGCTATTTCTGGAGTGAATATCCTTATGTCTTGCAGCGCATGAAGACGCCATTGCTGGAAAGATGTATGAATTTGCTACATAATGTTCTAAACTCTGTACACACTGTGTGTGTGTGTGTGTGTGTGTGTGTGTGTGTGTGTGTGTGTGTGTGTGTGTGTGTGTGTGAGCGTGACTTATTGATTGCGGATGCACATTTATTATGTTTTTTGGGGGGTCATCTTACGCTCAGTGACCTTCATGTGATTACGAGAGGGTGTGTTATTTAAACTCACAACTCTACTCCTCGTTTGCGCTCCCCGGGGAACGGCAACGCACGCACACGCGCTAATGACCAAAGCCCAAAAATCAACCAATAAATGTCATGAATTCAGGGATTCGTATTTAAAAGAAATTCACTCTTGAGGTAATGATGACCAACGACATGTCAATATATTGCTCCTATGAGAGTTCAATTATAATCAGTTCAAGATTGTAATTGCTGTTTATTTTATTCACAGGTCAAATTTTAAGATGTATTTTTGCGCAAAAAGAAACGAGCATTAAACTTATTTTTTTGTTTGTTGGAAAAAGTTGGTGTGGACCTGGAAGAACTTCCACTATGAATATGAATAGCTCTGGATAATAATCCAGCCATCCAGTATTCTGATCTATACTCATTCAGGGTAGAATTCAGGGTAGCCGAATTCCCCCCAACAAAAAAAAAAGTAATCTTTGAAACGTTACCTTGACTTGCGACCGGCTTATCGGGCATCATACAAGAATTCGATGCTCTACGCCACACGAAAAACTGCAGAACGCCGATTCAGAATGCAGGTCGACTCCACAAAAAGGACAATACGTTGTAATCTGTAATGGAACGGGCCAGAACTTTCCTCTTCCGCGAGCACGGGCCGATGTGTTATCGGCCCGTGTCGTTGTCGACATCCCGCGGATGTCGCGGCTTTTTGGAATTTGTGTTGTGGCTTTATGCCTTCGTGCTTTCTGTTAATGAGATGTTTTGGATAGGCGGTTCGTGTGTTTCACCCTCTAGTGTTCACCTATTCATGTTTGCCTCGATTGTTGGCTTGTTTTTCCCAAATGTTGAATCCAAACGATCTGTCGGGTCACCTACGGTGTTTTTACCAACCATAATATACTATTTAATATTTTATATTTTAGCAGAGGCTTTTATGCAGTTTGTATACAGTGGATACAATGTAACACTGGGTTGGACGACCTTAGACAATGAGTTGAACACAGGGACCTCCTTCCTTTATTGGCATCATGCAAATCCAACATAAATATTAGTCCACATCATGACAAACACCAACACCACCATCATCATCATCACCGTCATTAAACTGATATCACTGTAATTAGCTGCATCAGTACATTAAACAAATCAATGATGGAAATCGCTATAATTTCCTCCTCTTAGCTAATCGTCTTTGTGGCCAAAGAAGGAAAGCTGAAAGTGAATACAATCTGTATCTCGAATCCCAAGCCTTGGTATAATTATGAATTATGAATGCGTATTTACATTTCACAAATGCTAAACGGCCTGCGTTTATATGGCACTTTTTCAGTCCTGTGGCCGCTCAAAGCACTGTACAATTATTGCCTCGCATTCACCCATTCACACACGCATTCACACACGCATTCATGCACCGACGGCGGTGTCAGCCATGCGAGGTTGCCAGCCAGCTCTTTCGGGAGAAGTTAGCGATGGGTCTTGCTCAGGGACGCGGCTAGGAGGAGCCGGGGATCGAACCAGCAACCTTCCGGTGGCCGGACAGCCCGCTCTACCTCCTGAGTCACTGCCGCTCAGTAGGGCACATAAACTCCAACACCGATCATCAATATCAATCGTTAACCTAAAGATTCACATGAATTTAACATGCGTCTTTTAGCTTGAATCAAATTACATGGATTATTGGATTACGTGATTAATGTTCCGCAATACTTAAAAACCATTCATCCTCGGCTTAGTCTCCGAGTACGCTGTAGCCTACTGTTGTGGTTTATCTGAGGACGGTAGCATGAAACCAAACACACTCTTGGACAACTTCACTTCATTCCGAGTGGTGCTTCTAACAAAGATTAAAGCGGCTTTACACATCCTACTGTTTCATCTATTAACCTCCAGCTTCCAGTGAGTCATCCTATTGATTCGGGATACGGCTAGTAGTCTATAAATCACTACATGGCCCAGGGCCTGCATATGTTCTTGACATGCTGCTACAATATGAACTGTTTAGATCTCTGGGGGTCATTCAGGAGCTCTTAACCAAAGGCTACATACAGAACGGTGGCCATAGCAGCATGTAGCTATGATGCTGTTCATCGTTGGAGCCAACTAGAAATGATGAATCTCTGACTATTGCATTCTATTTGGCTAAATCATCCTATGTATTCTGGGCTTTTAATGGGCCTTTCCTATAGTGATATTATACAAACTGATGCAGGACAAATTCCTAGCAAAAACTAGCAGATCTATAAACCACACAATGAATCACTGTGTGGCTTTTATCGGGATTTTTATTGGTAGTTGAGTAGTTAGTGGATCGGTTTATGAAAATGTACAGCAATATATTAAAAATGCTAATTGTGCGTATAGGGAATCGGGCATTCGGTAGACGGTCGTCAAAAAGGACATCAGGGCTAATGAAGCTAACGTTGACTAACAAAAAAAAACTGGAACGGACATTTCAGTAAATCAGTAAAACTTGTTCTTGTATGGTTTTAACTTCATTTCAGACAGTCTTGGGTCTGTTCGGAAGCACAAACAAGTGAAAGGGGAAAGCAAATGGCGCATGTCAGGATGACAAGTGAGATTGGATGATGACATAGTCGGGCTCCATGATAGCCTCTCCTCTGGCCAGACAGAGGGCCCCAGTGGACCCAGACACAGTTCCCCCCCAGATGAGGGCATTATGTTACATACCATCAGGCATCCCTCCAAGCAGCCGGCTGGCAGTCTGGAAATAGATGTTTTCACCGACTGTAATCTTTACCCATTTCTCAGGCCACTACCTTGTAAACAAAACAAACAAACAAACAAACAAACAAACAAACAAGCACACACACACACACACATCTTTAATTACCCTGAGGTATGGGCCCACATTAAGAATGTTTTCATGAATACGTCTTTGCTGATACACGCACTTTCTCCTATTTCTAAGCATTCGGTCCCCTGTCACATTGCAGCTGTTAAAGAATAGTAACCTGCTGAGTCTATGAAATTGTTCTATGAATTTATGAATGAATTTAATAAACCTTGGTCTTTGCAACAAGAACAAAGCCTCCCATTAAAGCTTCTCATCTGATCAAA
>OMNR01006149.1:2625-13260 GCA_900303205.1 Mora moro
CCTTCACTGAAACCTGCTGCTACAAATGAACGACTTACCAGTACAGAGTCACTCCAGAGCCCAGTCACTAACACACCAAAGGCACAAAGGAGAACTAAGGCACTCTCAGAACCCTTAAAGAACACAGAACAGACACAGAGCAGCTAGATAAAAGTGACTCAGGGGGTCCCCCCTATTTAGTGCTCCAGTGTTAAGCTGAAGTCTCAATACCAGTGGCAGCTCCTGGGCCGGCTACTTGGTGGTGTGAGCGGATTTATGCTGGAGAAATGTTATCACTGTTACAAAAATAAGCCCGTAATTTAGAGAAAATGTTTTTGCCAATCTCCACCAACCGGTTCATGAACATTGTACTCTGTACATTGCACTCTGTACTGTTCCCAACTCAAGTTGCGTTCTTTTGGTGACACCGGCGATGAGGTGAGTGTGAATGTGTGGAGCTCCATCTGGGCAGCAGTTAATGATGGCCGCGTCCGAGAGAGGGTTAAGATTCTCGCACATTTGGATTGCGGACCATTTGCAACAGCGCCACCCGTTGGAGAGGAAACACCACAACAATATTTTTCTGAAGCCTATTCATATTTGTGAATACATGTTTTGCAATTTAAATAATGAATACGGGACATAGTAAGCTTTTAAAAGACATTTTTAGATAAATAATAATATTTAAATATTTATCTAGTTAAATGTTTTTTTTAAGAATTTTTCAGACCTTCATAAATGTTGCTGTTGAGGCTTGACTGTTGAGGCTTGACTGCTACCTGTAAGTTACAAAACAAACCAGGTGAAAACCAGGTGAGTGAGAGAGAATCCATGCTAAACCTGAACAAGAAAGGGAAAATGTCATAGATCTGGAACAGGCAATGCACAGTGAGAATGAACATGACATGGCTCAACCTCAGCCTGACCAATGACCAAGAGATACCTCAAATAGCTTACTGGTGATATCCCTCTGAGACAATCTACCAGAGAACGAGGACTTGTCTACGTGTTCACATACCCATCCCTGAGCCGACCAGCCTACCAGCTACATCCCACTGTGAATGCAGTTGGAATCCAGCCAATTCATTGTACTCACCTGTGCCCCCATCCCTTTCAATCCATCACTCCATACCCATACCCACCTGTCACATTTTTGAACTATTGAGAACTACTGTGAAAGAAAACGGAGAAAAAAATATCATACGCACACACAACAAACATTTCATACATACCTTGAGGGTACTTTATTGTGTTATTTTTACATGACCAGTTGGATAATGATCAGAGTGAGATGGTTTTACATGAAATTTGAATTTGAGTTTTGAATTATTAAGGTCAGTGTCAGGAGCCACTTCTGTTTGTTGGGGAGTGTGTGGTATGCTCAAAATGTGTGATGACTTTAGTGTTTCTTTTTGGAATTATTGCTTATACATTATTATTATTATTATTATTAGTATTAGTATTATTATTATTATTATTTGAAGTATTATCAAGTACTTTCTTTTTGCTAGTTGTAACAACCAAAGAAATTAATTTCACATTTGTTGTGAGAAGACTTAGCTTCTCACAAAAAGAGCAGAGTGGAACCAGTGAGCTCAGGTGGAGTTGCGTGTTGAGAAACATTGGGAAGAGAATGCGAGACAATGAATGGTTCGTGTCTTCATTCCTTTACATTTCATCTGTGTTTTTCAGGGAACTGAAAGGACCTGTAACATATATGGCCCTTCATTCTGAATCTATATCCCAAATGCCAATACGTCAGTCAAGAGCTGGCTTGGCCTATTCAACCATGGAGTGATCTGTAAGCTCATTGAGTTAATGTACCGTACGATAAGCATTCCAGTTTTCCACATTTGTTAAAGGTCAGAGAGTGGATGGCGGTCAACGTGATCATCCTCAGTGTAGAACTTTATACAATCGGCTGTTAATGTCCAAAGGATTGGTTGATTCATCAGTTCATCAGTTCATTAGTCCAGCAACTGAAAATTAATTGATTTGATTTTCTCAATTATGTGGTGTGTGGTTGGTGGCTGGTTTAAGCAGCCTCACCTAGTCTGAGTCAGACTGATTAGACTCTGGGGCTGGGTGAGGCTGCATACCTGTGGTGCATTGGGCAATCAAGGCACACTCAAAGAGCACCGGCATGTCAGTATCTACCATCTGCTCTGCCTACGAACATTCTCAACTCTGCAATAAACCGGTTTACTCATCAAATACCTGTGATCGGAGGAGCCCAGAATAGCCACTTAGGTGGCGTGTAGTAGTATTGCTACAAACATGTTTGTCATTTATTTAGTGAAAACAATTTATGTTTGGATATTGGTTTGAATATGTTTGGTTTTGAATTGAAGCTTCTGTAGATGCAGTCAATCAAAATAAAAGTTATTGAATAATTAACAGAGCCCAGTACTGACTAGGTTGTAATACAAAATATGAAAAATAGATAAATAAATAAATAAAGAGTAACTAGGCCCATTTATGTTCAAATAAGTCATACGTGTGTGTGGCGTTGACCTACTTTTGGGCCTATTGCAAGGCAGTGTTTTGTTTTCCCTTGAACAATAGAAACTGAAACAGCTCTGATATTGAAAATGTGCACCATATTACATGTAGGTTCAAATGCATGCCTTATAACCTACACATGTGATTTAGTAGAGAGGTATATTGTGGTTAGGAGCTGGAGTAACCAGGTTTGGCCTCCCCACGATGGTGCAACTGAATCCTAATTACTACAACTGGTCAAGAGCTATAGAGCCATCTGGTGGCTCGTACTTCCGCATGTGTTTCGATGCTCGTTTAAATGCTGAGCCTTTAAATTTAAAAAAAAACACCAGTTCCCAGAATGCAGTAGGCGACGCTTCAGGGGCAGAACAAAAAAAAAAAAAAAAAACGGAAACAAAAGACAGCTATTTCCCAAACAAATATTTATAAACTCCATTCAACATCACCTCCAAGTCGGCGAGCCCACCGACCGACCGACCTGACAAGCGCTTTAACGAATCCACACCGCACCTGCCAGGCATCCGAAATGGCTATGAAAAGAATAAGCAAGGTAAGTGTTTATATATGTTTCCTCCCTGTTTATGGACGCTAGCCGCGGATCGGCTGGTGACTAAAAGCGCAACATTGTTAGCCCGGCTCGCTGTAAGCTACACTGCGCTTTGATTACGAAACCACCCTTTAAAATAAGGAAACCGTGGTCAACCTCCCCAACCAAACATAAGATCATACTTTTTTTTCCTTCCTATATCGTGTTTTTTTGGTATTACATGTATGCACCTAATGTACGTGTATTTACAAGCTTACTGTTTTCTCATTTCAATCAGAGAACTTGGCACAAACTACAGTAGCCAAACATTTGTGCTAATTTAAAGACTATTGGGTCATGCTAGTGTTGGTTTTTTTTATATCGCAAGGAATAAGCTCTCGATGCTACAATGTTCAGGAAGTGTTGGTGCGATGTTCAATTGAAGGCATTTCCTCTGTTTCGCGGAGCTTCTTGGAAATGGTAGCATGATGGTTAAGCTAACAGTGTACATAACCCACCCACAGTGAAGTGTGTGTTGTTTTGTTTTGTTCCCAGGAGTTGCGTGACCTGCAGAAGGATCCCCCAGCACAGTGCTCAGCAGGGCCAGTGGGAGCCGACCGTAAGTTAACTGTAGTCACTGTAGTGACATTTGCCCTCATTTCACGGTGCTAACTCCCAACCTTTTTGACACAAAAGAGGGAAAACAAACTACATTTTGTTTTTGTTGCGTCCATATTACAGCCTGACCCCTTTTGACCATTAGATAATTGATGTGATTTATCATGTCTTATCATGGCTCTATTGGTAATCTAGAAAACAGCTGCTTAATCGCTGCTTCTTGTGCTTTCCCTTTGCAGTGTTTCATTGGCAAGCCACAATCATGGGACCGGTGAGGCTATGCTTCTAGAGCTTTTAGACAATAGTGTTTTATGCCAACTCAAAGCCCCCATCCTGTATAGGCAGGGGAGGAGTCTTTCCACACACTTTCATACTCAATGATTTCCAGTGGCCTTTTTCTTATGAGTTTAGTTCCATTTGTCTCAGCATTGTTTTGGAAAAGACACCATCAAATATTGAAATCTTCAGTTGGGTAACCTGCGTGGATATCCGGTTAAACCTTCCACTTTTGTCTTTCAGTCTGACAGTCCGTACCAAGGTGGAGTGTTCTTCCTTACTATCCATTTCCCCACGGACTATCCCTTTAAACCACCAAAGGTGAGACTCGTCTCAATCAAACAGATGTTTTGCACACTGTAGCGGATGGCGAACATACATCATGTTATGGATGACCTCATTCTCTCCTCAGATTGCCTTCACCACAAAGATCTACCACCCGAACATCAACAGCAATGGTAGCATATGTCTGGACATCTTAAGGTCTCAGTGGTCACCTGCACTAACCGTATCAAAAGGTAGTGGTTTTTTTTTTGGGGGGGGGGGTATTAGGGATCCGTTCAAATGATACCGTTGTATATGTTTTGATAACCTGATCAACTCAGTTATTGAATCAAAGCACATTTCCCACACCAATAAATGCATAACTCAATGGATGATTATGTGTAAATAATGAACGACTCAAACCATCACTCGATGTCATTCCAGTCGACATGACTCCAACGTGGTCCTTATTGTGTTATTTTTCCCTTCTTCTTCTACAGTTTTATTGTCCATATGCTCTTTGCTCTGCGACCCCAATCCGGATGACCCTCTGGTCCCAGACATTGCACACACCTACAAATCGGACAAACCGAAGTGAGTATGAACACGTACGGTTGTGCAATCTAGGGATTCCTTGAGCCCGAAATGTTCTTCCAAGTCATACATATGCGTAGATAGTGGATTACGTCACCAGTTTTGGTTTCTCTTTCCTCTCCAGGTACAACAGATTAGCCAAAGAATGGACTCAAAAGTATGCAGTGTAAACCACTGAAGTTTTAGCAACAATGGAAAGAATTCTGACACATATCTTGCTGGACAAATTCCAAAATGGATGTCCAAAATATCCACACTGGTTGTAAAAAAGGGGGTTTTCATTAGAAGCACTTTCTCTTTCTGGAAATAACTGGTTTTATTCTTGAATTTAATTTTTATTTTCTTGGTTTGGTATTATAATAATTCTTCTTTTTCTTCTTCTTCTTCTTATCATTATTATGATTATGATTATTATTAATGAAACTGCAAAAAAGATTGTGTTTTTATTTTCAGAGACTTATAATGTATGGTGTCAAACTATACAAAATCTATTTTTATTATTTTGCATTAAAAACTAAAGCCCAATGTGCATTACTTGATTTCTATTTTCTTGTGCTAGGGTCAAATTAAGTGAAACGCTGTGATTAAAATTTAATATCAAGTGTATTTGCTTTTCGCACACTGTACAGGTTTTTATTTCTATAAACTATGATTGAAAAGACAAAAGTACATATCAAGTTATACACAAATGCCTCACCCCTGTTTATTTTTCAGACAATTGTCTATTCTCTTTGTTTTACTAATTTCTTAATAGTGCCTTGTACGTCTTGGACTTATTTGCAGTCTACTTGTAGCATGTGCAAGTGACCACTAGATGGTGATGTATACCATTTCCAATATATTACCACAGCAGTTCAATATTATTTTTCTATATAGACACAACTTAGAAGTTGTGTTTCTTAGTGCATTTAGATCCAATTGTTGTTTTTTTTTGGATTACGTTTATTGGTGTTTATCTACCAATGTATGCTCCATTAGCTTTTAGGTGCAGGCCTATTATGTGTGAGCTGAGGACTAGTTGTACAAACGATGGCAACATTTATATTTGATTTTTACACAATGTAAAATGAAATATAATGTTGCACAATGATACACCTTGTGAGACTAGATGTAAGTGCTTATGAGTGAATATATATATATATATGAGAATATCTTATTTAAAACCACTTTACATAAGCCGAATACACATTTTTTATTTTCCGTAGGCCTATAAACTGCTCCGGCATTTGACTTTAGAGGATTGGTTTCTGCACACACAATATCGCTTGAGAATGCGAGGTCCATGGCTTTGATTAATGAAAGCTTATATAGTAGTTATTTTACTTTAGTCTTTGTTTCTTTCAGTGAAATGGGATCCAAATATGCATACAGGACGTTGAGTAAATGGTGTTTGCACGTATTCTGCACAGTAATGTTCATAACAGCCGCGTAGATTAAAATAGGCTTTTAGGCTATACTGTCAATAATTCCACTCGTAGCAAACCAGTTATACCATTTGTTCCATGTTCTGTGAATATCTTAAGGGCCCTCTATGGCTACAAGCTAAAATATTAAAAACCAATCTGCTTACAAGTTGTGATTATGTTCGGGTTGTATTGCCTCTAGCCTCTGCACATGTAAATAACCCAACAAGAATATGCATCTCCTAATTGGCAATTACGTTAATTTCATCCAATGAAATGCCTTCACAGATTGTAGGGGCAAGCGGTTAATTCTCATCCTCAACACTCGGTCTAGGATGGGACACCAACAGAGCGATCACTTTCGATTTCAATTGTAGCATATTTTTCTTCTCATTTGCAGTCTCAGAGTCCCTTCATTTGCCCTTCTCCCATCGATGTAATGGAGGCATTGTGTTCCTCGGTAAAGCAACGGGGTACTGTGTTGTCGTGGAGTAGGCTACTCGAGCTTAAATACAAATTAAATCTCAGTTCATTGAACAAACTTTTCACAGGACGCATTTTAGTTTGCATCATTTTTAAAGACAAAGGGGGAGGTAGATGCCCAGAAAAGCTTCTTTTGGGAGGAGCCGTCATTTTTCCCCCCAAGATGACACGTGAAACTTTCTGGAGAAGTTGGTTGGTAGGCTCACTCTGAAGTTTTCAGCTCACAACTTAGTGGAGTGGACCCATCTTGAGCGTTTCTTCTTCAGACTGAACTCTATGGGTTAGAATAGAGGGACTTTCTTACAAAGCGTCTCGTGAAAAGGTCTTGATCCGCCGCAATGAGCAACACGGCGAAGTAACGGCGTTTCCTTTTGATACTTCAGAAACACAACGCAGAAACACATTTTACATCTGTGCTTTGCTCAGCCGAGACTTAAAACGCAGTGGCCACTGGAAACGTTGCTGTGCAGCGCAATGGCTGCCCAGTGCGACACTTTAAGCGGATACTTGCAGCAGCAGTCGGACCAGGGCTCCAACAGCGAGCGCAGCACCGACTCGCCCCTGCCCGGGTCCGAGGATGATCTGAACGCACCGCATCCACTGCCAGACCCGGAGTGGACAGAGGAGAGGTTCAGAGTGGACCGCAAGAAACTGGAAATCATGTTGCTAGGTAAAATATATAACCCGCCACACTGATACCAGTTAAAGATGATTTTTAAAAGCATATGCCGTTCTGCATAATTATAGTTGTTTTTTTTTTATTTCTTACGGCAAACGAGGCCAAGATATGGAAATTGTGGTTGTTGTACCATTGAGTGAACATGTCTATATGATACAAGTCGTTGTTGTCATACATCTGTCAGTCAGTTTCTGCAATGTAGGCCTTCCAAGTGCATTTAATACATTTAGTCCAGAACACACGCAGCGCCCTGCTGCGTGTGTTACTGTACTGCTCTAGTCAGTCAGGTAGTAACGCCATTTGACCAAAAGAAGTCGCTGCTTATTTTTTTCGCAGTCTCAGATCAAGATAAAAAAAAAAAAGACCCCTCACTTTTGAAACCATCAGTAGAGGCAGCTGCATTCCTTCATTGCTGAATACAAGTGTTAATGGTTTCTTGGAAACTACCGTTTCATTTAAGACAAATTGGTGAAAAGATAACGGCAATGCAAAGGTTTAGACTAGGCTATCTTGTGATGATCAAAGTGATGAAAAGGAGGTAGTAGGCCTAAAAGACAGATTTGTTCATGCTAGTGTTTTTCCAAGTCTAACTTATACATCATCGATTCCAATATGAAATATTGTCATTGATCTGTGAGGTTAATTAACCAAAACCATTTTTTTTCTGTATGTCTTGACTTTGGCTCCATCCAAATGCTGTCACTGTATGGTTTCCTACAGGTGGAAAATTAAACCATATCAACATCTCAACATATCCCCCTCTCTTGCACATAGTGACAGCAATTTGTAAAAAAATAATAATACCTTTTTTAAAGTTCAAAATGTTGTGAACTTTAAAAAAGTTTAAAAAAAACAACACAAGCGTGAAACTGTTCTTGTGTTGTGTAAACGGAATGCAGGACACTTTATTAACTTTCGTCAGAAGACGGTACATCGTAATCTGCTGGGGGGGGGGTGCTGAGTGAGGAACATAACGGGCTGTGATGATGATGAAATAACAAAAACAGATATCAAATCTCTAAACTTCTCATTAAACAGGGCTACGGGATCGTACTTTTTGACACACGTCTAAACATCTATTTAATCTGATTACTGAAAATATGTCTAAGTCCATTAAGCTGTTTTTAGTGACCTGTGTTTTCCACTCCTCTCTCCACTCAAGGTTTTTGAGAAATGCGCTCAAAGCTATTTTGTATGTCGTGTATGTACGCTATAAACTTCAAACAATCCCTTTTAGTAGTGAGTGGGTACTTTAGTCATCCATGACTACTAAAACCAAGATTCGGTTGTGGAAGACATTAGCAGTCGAGAGTCTTCTGTTACCTTTTTGTAATGGGTCTTTAGCATACTGCGTATTTCATTTCAAAGGTCCAAACTTTCCTACCTTCATGCGATTCATGCGAGTATCGCGGTTCTTCGTTTCTGCAATACTTGTATCGTCAGGTTGACAAAAAAAAAGAATACAAAATGTGAAAAAAATAAAAATAAAAATAAAGCCAGAAACCTCAACATTATCTTAGTGGAATCAAATGAATGGTACTGTCCTACAGAGGGTGCTATAGTGGATTCGCCCCGAACTCCAACGTTAAACCCATACGTTAAACCACACAAAAGATAAAATTGCACACCAAAAAACCCCGTAATATCTCATCGCAATATTTACAGTAGCACAATATTTACAGAATCACAATACATATCGTATCGGCACTTTCCTCGTATCAGCATCATTGTGATATCGTATTGTGAGGTCCCTCGGGATTCTCGTCCTTACTTTTTGCATCTCTTGAACATTGAAGCCTTCCTACATTTCTATCTAGGCAGTCCCCATTGACTGTATATACTGGTTCGTGGCCCGCTGCTGCTTCTCTTTGCTGCATTCCTAAATGCTCCATGTCATCGTTGCCTCTTCCAGGAAAACAAGTTAACCAGAGGCAGTCCCTAAATCCAACTCCTGGACATACGTATACCATGCGCCACGTCACTCATTCACTCAGTGTGTGTGTGTGTGTGTGTGTGTGTGTGTGTGTGTGTGTGTGTGTGTGTGTGTGTGTGTGTGTGACCTATTTCTTTTTGCCAACCAAGTTTTGCTATTTTACATTTTTGTCAGGTCGACTCGATAGTTTGTTTTCTCAAAGTTTCAACATCTTGTTTACTTTTTGAAAGCTTCAACATCTTGTTTACTAGTTGTGGTCATTTTTTGATGAGTCCTTGGAGTGGTGCCATCGATAGAAGTTGATGCCATGTACCTTACAGTCTGTCCAGTTAAGTTCTATACATTTTGGCCAAGAGAACATATAATCTCCCAACCGTGAAACAGCTTTCACCTTTGACCTATGCCCTTTGCAGGAAGCATTCAGGATGTGTTTGATTGGAATCTCTGTGGTTTCTTGGAAACCTTCTCAATGCAGACCTGATGTCTAGGATAGTTTAGGACGACCTAACCTCACAAATGCAGCGATGTGTTGTCTGCATGTTTCTCACTATGGTGCTGTGTGCTAACTTACCAAGCATGTTATTCAGTTCCCCCTCTGGACTCTGCTTCAGTAGGTGTACATAAATATGGAATTCATGCTGGTGTCTTTATTTTGATTAGATAAGACTAAGACAGCGATTTTGAAGTTGGATTTGTTCTGCGGACTGTGTAGTTTCTCCCTTCATGTTGAAATCGGTTTACGGGAAGTGTATTTTTTGGTTTAACGTTGTATTGTCCATGAGATTATCTCTGGACTAGCGTCCTTTGCAAGTTTCTCGTAAAAATGTTTCAGCAAAGATACATGGGTGATTTCCGTGGCCACAAAAACCACCAAATCTAGATTGGCCCCTGAATCGATGCGGTGAACATTCTGTAAGCACCTGCAGCACTTATTTTATTCAAATATGTGATCTTATCGAGACATAAATACACAAAAACACTTTGGATATCATGTCTAAAATAAAAAAATACCTGATGAAGTGGAACTCGTAGAAACGGGGATGAGAGATAGCCGATGGACGACCACCAACATGAACAAATGTTTGGCTGGTCGATGGAGTTGTTGATGACCCCCCCGATGATGCGGTGATTAACTTGACATGACGTCATCGCCCCTTAAGGCTCGACACTACAACTGACGGTAGCTTTTGTTTGGATTTCCCCATTGTTCTTGGACGGCTTGGGTGGAATGGAGCGGGAAAATGGTGATTATTAACCTCAACTTTAAAGTCATAAAATGTGGATGAAATATAGATTTATTGCGCCAAGCACATGGTTTTCAACATCAATCTGTCAGCAGTTTGTAAAGGGACAACAAACCATCAGCACCTTGACAGTG
>OMNR01006400.1:3224-13579 GCA_900303205.1 Mora moro
ATTATTACACTACTATTCATTCTGTATATGGATTGTATTGGCTGAAGAAGCAAAGTGCTGGATTATTTTGATTTTGATTCAAATTTACATGATGATGGTTTATCATTAGCTATTGATGTATTTAGGTTATTTCTTACTTTATACTAAAGTACTAAATTATATTAATTAATTTATACTCAACTACTTTATTACTGTATACTAACAGTTAACGTCGACAGGGTGTGCCATTACAGTCAAATATGTTAAGCATGGCAAATGTCCCTATAGAGGGCAGTTTTGTCAAAGACAACAATGAGAGGTAAATAAACTAGCCTGTGCCTGTATTGAATTATAAGCCAAACTAGTCCAACAGAATTTCTATCATCAGATCTAATCTAACAAACCCCTCCTATGACAAACAGAACTGTGTTCATCTAATACTGGATGTATTCTATCACACCAGACTAGCTCTGGTCTCAGTGCACGTTCAGTCTTGCTTTATCAAGCCTGGGCATTAGGGTGGTTGACGTTTAAGCCTGGAAAAATACAGAAAGACATAAAGTCATATTGAACAGACTCTTAGATTTCCAAAAATGTATTTGATCTTTTAAATGTAGGATTTTAAAATGATATATTTCACCATTTTGTGTATTAGTCCTTAAGTGGTGTGACATGACAATTATTGTATATAAAATGATCATCATAATATCATTACTCTCTTGAAATCCACCATTTTCTTGTGAAAATTAATTTATGTTTGTATTTTTCTTAATCATGGTGGAGAGTGACACCTCTCGTCCTCAACTTTCCATATATATTTTTTAATCATTTTTTAATAATAACAAGATACATGTTGTTATAAATATAACCAAATCTTGTTATAAATATAACCAAATCTTGACTCATGCTGATACCATTGTCAACGTGTCCCATTAAGATTTGTATGATTTATTACTAAAGAAAAACCTTCCCATGGTAACAATGTTGAATGTCCCACCACATTATATTGTGTCCCAGCATGGGATGAACCACACCAACAATCCACATGTAATGCCTCTATTCTGAACATTAAAACAAGTACAAAAAATAAGTACATAAAATCGAACATGGGCTGGGATATTTCAACTCCTTGAAGGTAATGATATAATATCTGACTATCGTTTGCAAGTTGCTGCATGTCGTTGACCTCCTCTTCTTTCCCCTCTTCCTCAACCCCATGATCTGTCCTACGTGGTTTTCCTTCATAAGGTAAAGTCTCACTCCATGTGATTTTCAATCCCCATATATAGAGAATAGTCTACTGCTCATGAGGTATATGTTAGAATCCCCATGTATAGAGAATAGTCTACTGCTCATGAGGTATAAGTTAGAATCCCCATGTATAGAGAATAGTCTACTGCTCATGAGGTATAAGTTAGAATCCCCATATATAGAGAATAGTCTACTGCTCATGAGGTATACGTTAGAATCCCCATGTATAGAGAATAGTCTACTGCTCATGAGGTATACGTTAGAATCCCCATGTATAGAGAATAGTCTACTGCTCATGAGGTATACGTTAGAATCCCCATGTATAGAGAATAGTCTACTGCTCATGAGGTATACGTTAGAATCCCCATGTATAGAGAATAGTCTACTGCTCATGAGGTATACGTTAGAATCCCCATGTATAGAGAATAGTCTACTGCTCATGAGGAAGCAGCTTGCTTCCTCATGAGGCCCGTCATTCATAACAGGCCCGTCATTCATAACCCGGAAAGTGTTGATTGCATGGTTGTTGTTTTTGTTTTTTTAACCATCTATAACTGGCTTTATGTGTGCCCAGACTGCATGTCTGTCGTGTCTTAAGGTGGATGATACAACAATACAATACAAAATAAAAATAATGGCAAAAAACATAAGTTGAAATGAATAATTAGTTAGAACATTCAATAATAAACTATAAAATCAAGTAATTATTCTGTGTGTAGGAACATGTAGTTCATATCATATGGTGTGCCAAAGGGGTCACATGGTGTGACCAGGAAAACAGAGGTGTCATGTGATGTTTTGTGCACATAGCGCAATATTGTGCTTTCTAGATATTAGCTAGCATACAATGAGCATACGTAACATAACATACATTTTTGATGTTTTAATGCAAAATAATTCATTTATATTTGCCATTTTTATGTAAAAAGCGTCACACTAAAAGATGACGGCAATGGGAACGGAAGTTGGAGTGGCAAAAACATTAGGTTTCATCAAAAAATGACAAGAAAACTCCCCTTGAAGTCCTGTTGAGACCCATGGTTGAGACCTTCTGAGATAGCCGTTGTACTTCCTGGTTGAACCCAGGACCCTTCCTCTCCAACCATGTCCCAATAATCACCATATATAGATCACAATACCCACCGTATCATTTCGATTTTTGGGACAAAATCGATCAGTTTTATTCCAGATTAAACGTCACATCATATGAACTGTTTCATGTTTGGTTTAAAATTCTGAAAACATGATTGATGAATTGATTTATGAATATGTATGTTCACATGAAGCAACATCTTCTTAACAATATAAGGCTGTTTCTTGACTAACTGAATCATTATGTATATGTAGCGGACACTGTGGACCATGTCACATCAACCACCCAGTATGTCACTATTCATCCTGCATATGGACATAGTCTGGAAAAACAAGGTACATTAATGGTCGATTAATGCAACTTTTAACAGCAGTTGTTTTGTTTAGTATGTTAGTATTTAGTATGCTCTTTTGTGATTACATGAGGGCAAGAGGTGCGATGTGTGATAATTGGTGTGTACAACATTCTGAGCCCGAGAGGAAACCTTCTTATGTTGTTTCTCATGTTTTCTTCCTTTGAAGTACCTGACAATTACTATTCAGGGGAGTTTATAAATGAGGTGCCTCATAGCTTGTAATGATGAACAGAATAACAAACCAAAGATATGAAGCTTATAGTTTTATTGCAAATTAGATTGGCATTGTGCCCAGCATTATAACAATATTGAACATTACACAAGATTTGAAATAGTTAATTCTGTAATTGCTTTCATGAATTTGATGTGATGGTTTACCATTATCCAGTCAATGTATTTGGGTTATTTCTTCCTTTATACAGTTACCATAGATGAGGTGCACCATTATAGTCAGTTAATATAATTCATGCACAATACACAATGCACGTTTACTAAAAGGAAAGATGCATTTCAGAGAGTTGAACGGTTGTGTTTTTCTGCCATTAGGTCCACTGGTAGAGCTTGAGCTTTGAGCCTGACTTTGACAAGTGGTTAAGGGAAAGGAAAGCCAAACACCGTGTTCGAGCTCGTCTCCTCCCCACCCACTATCAAAATGTTAAAAATGCCATCTGGCACACTTCTGGTGGACACTTTTTTCATTTAGGGGCAGGGCTATATAGCTGTCTCCACTCGCTAGAATCAGATGTGGGGGATGTAGCCAGAACATTTTACCTGGGAACCCAGGTAACATACACAATTACAATTAACAATAGCATGCATTTAGCCTATAAAGGGCAATTTGAGTCCATCTTTACATCTTATCCTACATTTTTAAAACTTTGTGCATTTAAGATTTGGACCAGGATCAATCCATAGCACTAGTATGTAACACTAAGGTTTAAACCCTTGTTGAAAGTGTCAAAAGTTGAATAATTGGACATAAAAAAGATATTGATAAGTTAAGAATGTATCAGAATGATGTAAAAGAAAAGCACAAGTGTTGCATCTCGTGACGCACCCACAAATCCATCCCTATATAACAACCATAAACACTAGTTACATTAATTAATTTGGAATTCTTTCAATTCCAGTTTAAAAGTTTTACATTTCCATCCATAGTTAGTTACCCTGAAATAATTCCGACTGAACCTTGGACCTGACGAGCTAGCTGGTCAGCCTCTCACTCACTTCCCACAGTTTACTGGCCAGGCCGTCGTCACGGCCTTTAGCGCCCACTTGCTGCGGCCTGCAAGAGGAGAAGTAGCGTCCGCTGAGGGGTTCGATGCCCATCTGCAGAGCACAGTGCAAGGTGGTCTGGCTTCCTGCTTCAGCGTCCAGGAAGAAGAGCTTAGCCAAAGGCATTAGAAGGATCCTTTGCCACGCATGCATGTTGCGAAATAGCTCTGTATATACGACCCCTGGAAGGAAAGACGATATATATATATATATATGATAAAGATGTTGATTTTAACTGAACCTGTGATAAAATCATTCTTTAAATGAATTATCATTACTAAATTCACATATTTCATACTTTTTTTTTGTGCAAATTTAACCTTAATTTGCCTACCAGAGAACAATGAATCCTCCTTTGAAAAGCCTTGTTTCTTTGGTGCATTTATATGCAGGGTTTTTTTTTCCCTCCAAAACACAATGGTGAAACTGACCTGGGTGAAGGCTATAGCAGGTGACGCCGGTTCCCTCCAGGCGGTTGGCCAGCTCCCGAGTGAAGAGCACGTTGCACAGCTTGCTGTTGCAGTACGACCTGACGGCGTACAGCCACGCCGACTGGCTCCACATCAGGTCCTTCTCGGACGACAGCGGGGAACAGTCGACGGTACCCAAACGGTGGAGAAGCGCCGACACGGTGACCACGCGGCTAGGGGTGCACTGCTGCAGCCGCTCCAGCAGAAGCTTTGTGAGAAGGAAATGCCCGAGGTGGTTCACCCCGAATGCCACACCAAAGCCGTCCTTTGTGTGCCCAGAACCCATGACACCTGAAAAGCGAAAGTTTGCATGTTGTAAAACAATAGTTCCTCCGTCACATGTATGGTCGAATCTTGGCTGATTAACACACTTTTTATTTTGCCTTCATATTAACAACTTTTGTTTATTACTAATATGTTCAAGGACAATACCGGACAATACCGGTCTGGGTGATCAAATCATCGTAGCCGTCTCTCCTGGCTTCACTAAAACATCCGTTACCAATACAATTTTGCAAAATGACTTCCTTGTACCAATTCTGCCAAAGAACATTTAGTGTAACGAATGTAAACAATGACAATATAACTCTTTCGTTTTTTGGAGTCAATGTCAAGGTCAGCACAGAGTTTGCGGACAAAATAACAGTGAATCGCCATACAAGTACTTACAAGTGCTATATTGCCATTGTTACATTCTATATTACATTGTGTACATTCATGGCAGGCACGTGCACACTAAACACTCAGGCTGGCCTCGAGCCCGTTGAAAACAATTGAAAATGATAGAACCAATCAGCACTAGGGGGAGGGAGTTCATGACGAACAAGGAGTCTGCCAAATCTTAAAAAACAATGGTGGTGCCTGAGGAAAGGGTAGCAATCAAAGGAGCAATCGTATCCAAAATAGACTAAATAACAATGTTAAAAGAATCTTCCCAGAGGAGAATATTTTTAGCTTTACTTCCAACCGGATTCGGCAAGAGCAGAAAGAGCAAGAGTGTCACTTAGTTATTTCATCGGATTGGTTGGCTGCTGCCCTGCCAAGGCCAGACTGATATTCATTGTGAAACGCAAATGTGAATATCTGGACGGTCTCACAAGGCTACATTTATTCACTTGCCTTGATCAATTTAGGACCAAAAGAACAGCAAAGGGAAAGGCACAAATGAATACTCTAATAATGAATTTAGCAACCACTGGTCAAGATGGCAGCCAACAACGTACTGCATTTTGCTCGTTGATACTTGAAAGAGCACATTCAGCCCTTCAGCTTGTCAATATTCAAAGGTATTTATAACGTTTCAAATACACATATGCTAGATGTTTCTTATAAAAACCTGCATTGTTGATCAGAAGGTCCAATCTGGGCTCAGTCTTAAGGAAGGTTTCGGCAAAGGCACGAACAGACTTCAAGCTCCCCAGATCCAACTGCATGAACACCACTTCATTGTTCCCACTCTCCTATAGGATATAGAGACATGTATATAGAACTCACAATAAAAACACAAAATGTCTATCACTTAACTTTGCATTACCGATAACTGACACCATATGAAAACTGAAATTATGTTCTTTCTCTTCAGCATGTACAAACATGTGAAAATGTTTTACCAAATGATGTATTGTCAGTTACCAAAGTACTATATGCTACATTAAGTACGTTGAGGCATAATCTGGTCTTTTATAATCAATTGGAATGCTTAAATAAATAAATACAAAGATTTTGGGGGGTATTTCAATTTAAATGCCATTTAATCTTCAAACAAAGGGTTTCAAACATTACCAATATGTTTAGTGTTGCATTGTTAGATGCAAAAAAAATATCTGACTTTGTAAGTAAGTATAAGTTTAGGTTCCACTCAACAAATATCAGAACAGCTGAATAAGTACAACCGTACTAACAAAGCGGGCAAAACATATCCGGAACCGAGCGGGTCTCGGGTGACAACGTGGCTGCCAAGGTCTTTTTATATTTAGGCAAAAGTTGGTCCAGTTGGAATTTCATACATCATCATACACTTTCCTGGGTGACAGGCATCACAATCATTTGGGCTTAACCTCACTTCAACCAGCACACCAAACACTGGAGACAGTGGAAATGATATACATGATGCATCTAGTATCCATCTCTTTGTTGGAGACTCCCAACAAAGAAACGATCTACATGTCAGCCAGGGAGATAACACCATGCTGGAGAGGATTGTGCCTGTCTTACTCTTCGGATGTCATAAGCAGCAGCCTCGGCCTTTTCCTTACTGCGGCAGGCCAGGATGACTCTGGCGCCTCTGCTGGCTAAACCCAGTGCCGTGGCTTTTCCAATACCAGAATTACTTCCTGCGCAAGGAGGCAAGAACAAACGCACATTTAACACTGCATTCGAGTTCAGCAAGTTAAATACTAACTAACTAATCGATGTGGATATTGGGTAAGTGTATTAATTTGAAAACGTAACCAGTCACTATTGCAGTCCTCCCCTTCATGTTTACAGAAGTTGTGCATCTCCTTTCTCTAAGAACATTATAGATAACTATAAGATATAACGTGATTGCTCCCGCGATAACGCTTAACACAACTGACATATTTGCAAAGCACAAAATCGTATCATCACCACAAAGTGTTTAAAGCACGGGTCTAGTGTAAGAAAGGTTTAAATAAATGAATGCATTGAGGCGCTTTGGTTCCGCACGAATACGCTCCGGGTGGAGTTCGGCTGCAAGACGTTGGTTCCGCCCCCTGCCTCCGGTAGTCTCACAGCTGCCTTTCAATTTACAGAAGGAGACCAATTATGAAACGGCGATTTTTTTTTTCTCCAGACATATCTCCGATCTATCTTCTATAACACATTTACAATTTTGGCCACTATTGAAAAAAAAAAAAAAAAAAGTTGATCTCGCAGATGTGTAGAAACACGTACGTGGCTGGCAGTCTTGTCGCTTCACACTGTAACTACCCGGCCAAACACCCTCTCAAAACCAGGCGAAATGTAACAGTAACAGAAAAAACGAAACAGTGTTTATTAGCATTTATCATTGTAAACAGCATTTATTCAGTTTTGCTCATGCAGGAAGTAGAAGTATTTATGTTCGGTTTATTGTTTGGTAATCATACAAGATTATTTATTTATCTATATTTAAGCACTTTACATTTCAGCAGGGAAAAGGAATACAGGGAACAAACAAGTTTTGCATTTCAATAGCTCAATGGTCCCCTTTCCATTTACCCAACTCCCTAACCCTACCTCGTACATAAAAGCAGACCTATCACCGTAAAAGATCAACCATATTGCAATTATAAAAATGAGCCAATTACATCAATTAAACCATTTCAGGTAATTACATTTGGTCATACCGACTTAGACTAGTCCGCTAAGTCTCTCACTCAGCTCCCACAGTTTATTGGCTGCAACGTCATCCTTAGCTTTAGGATAGAGGTTCCTCACTGTGCAGTTGGAGAAATATCTGCCACTGAGGCCTTCGATGCCTTCCTGGAGAGCACAGTGCAGAGTGGTTTGGGCCCCCTGTTCCGTGTTCTTGAAGAAGATGGCAGTGAAGGGCTTGAGGAGAGCTAAAAACACCTTGCTCCAGTTGCGGCCAAGCTCCGAATTGATGGCTCCTGAATCAATGAAAGAATTAATCAATTAGCGAACAAACAAATATTTGTTCTCGTAAACTTGAACCCTCTAACGTTTGTATGAACTTTGTGGAGTGCAGCGTTTAGTTGGTCAGATTGCTGCACGATTCTATAAACTCACCTGGATGGAGGCTGTAACAGGTGACTTTAGTCCCCTGGAGTCTCTTTGCTAGCTCATGGGTAAAGAGAACATTACACAGTTTACTGTCACTGTAGATCTGCATAGTTTGCGAAGGTGAGGTCCCTGTGCCCAAAGCTTTGTGAGTGTTCAGACAATTGAAATCGATCTTTCCAAAGTTATGTCCCATGGACGACACGGTGACCACCCTGCTTGGGCCGCACGCCTTCAGCCGCTCCAGCAGTAGGTTGGTCAAGAGGAAGTGACCGATGTGGTTGACCCCGAACATCATTCCCAAGCCATCTTCCGTCCTACCTTGCAGAAGGACCCCTGAGGAACAAATTGAGAATTAGGTCAAATCCTTGGCAGTAATTCTTCTAAAGAAGACCAAATCAGCACTTCTCCATCCCATCTCATTAAATCTCAACTCATAGGGGAAGCCTATAGGAGAAGCTGTGTAAATGTATGCATGTATAAATGTAATTTTCCTATTGGAAGCCTGAAAATTGAGAGTATGTGTTTGGCTGTATAAGTAGTAGTACTATTCCAATTAGAATAATAAGGTTGGACTATTAAACGCCTCTCTAGAAACACAAAGCGCTTTACAAAAGGGAAGAAAAAGTAATAGTACAGGTATTCTAATGTACTGTTTCTAGTAATAACTGAAAATATTTTTTCTCACTATAACTTGCAGATAATTGGAAGATAATTACATTAATAAACTACAATTGGGTGATTTCATGTTGAACCATGAAAACTGCATGGCCTGTCCATTTTTACATAAAACATAATACAATTATTACTATAGGCATTGGATGATGTTACAACTAACCAGCATTGTTTATCAGAAGGTCCAATCGGGGCTCAGTCTTCAGGAAGTTCTCAGCAAAGGTACGAACAGACTTTAAGCTCCCCAGATCCAACTGCATGAACACCACTTCAGTGCTCCTGCTCTCCTATTACCACATTTGAACAGTTTTAGATTAGGCACCGCTGCGTCTTCCAGCGATAAGATGACATTGCAAATGAATGAATGGAAACGTATAGTGAAGCAATTACCTCCTTGACTTCAGCTTCAGCAACTTCTCCTCTCTGTTTATTACGACAGGCTAGAATGACCCTGGCCCCTCTTTTAGCCAAAAATATGGCCGTCGTCTTTCCGATTCCTGTGTTGCTACCTCCAGTCATATGGAAAGAAGGAATAACAATGTTATAATCCATATGTGGTTATTACAGATGATTATACAGTGTATATATATATATACACTATATGGCCAAAAGTCAGTGGACACCCCTACTAATTATTGAGTTCAGGTGTTTCAGCCACAACCATTGCTAACAGGTGCATAAAATCAAGCACATAGCCATGAAATCTCCACAGACAAACATTTACAATTCAGAATGGTTCGTAAAGAGCTCAGTGACTTTGAACGCGGCACTGTCATAGGATGCCATCTTTGCCACAAGTCAGTTCGTGAAATTTCTGCCCTACTAGATGTGCCCCGGTCAACCGTAAGTGCTATTATTGTGAAGTGGAAGCGCCTAGGAGCAACAACAGCTACAACACGCAAACTCACAGAGTGGGGCCAGTGAGTGCCTATCATCTGCTGTATCACTCACTACAGAGTACCAAACTGCCTCTGGAAGCACCATCAGCACAAGAACTGTGCATCGGGAGCTTCATGGAATGGGTTTCCATGGCCGATCAGCTGCACACAAGCCTCACATCACCATGCGCAACGCCAAACGTCGGTTGGAGTGGTGTAAAGCTCGCCGAACTGGTCTCTGGAGCAGTGGAAACGTGTTCTTTGGAGTGATGAATCACGCTTCACTATCTGGCAGTCTGATGGACGAATCTGGGTTTGGCGGATGCCAGGAGAACGTTACCTTCCGGAATGCATAGTGCCTACTGTAAAGTTTGGTGGAGGAGGGATAATGGTCTGGGGCTGTTTCTCAGGGTTTGGGCTAGGCCCCTTAGTTCCAGTGAAGGGTATGCGTAATGCTACAGGATATGAAGACATCTTAGCCAATTGGGCGCTTCCAACTTTGTGGCAACAGTTTGGGGAAGGCCCTTTGCTGTTCCAGCATGACTGTGCCCCTGTGCACAAAGCAAGGTCCATAAAGACATGGTTAGACGAGTTTGGTGTGGAGGAACTCGATTGGCCTGCACAGAGCCCTGACCTCA
>OMNR01006492.1:2979-13291 GCA_900303205.1 Mora moro
CCCCCCCCCCCCAAGACAAATAAGGCTACAAATAAGAATTGTACAAATGTAACCCTAGCTCATTGTGTGGTTGAGTGAGCAAAACATATCAGATTCAATAACATTTCACGTTACTGAAAGAGAAGGAGAAAGTTGGTTCCTCTCATCTTCTTTGTGAATACTTCAAGAGAACAGACTAAGCATTATAATGCACCATGTCCACGGGCTAAGCTCTGGCTACTCTTCCAGACAACATATGGAGCAGAACTTAAAGAGCCATTATGTAAACAACAGCTGTTACCGGCTTAATGACAGGCACAAGAACATTTAAGTTGCTTAATAGAACATATAGTACATCCACACCAGTGGATGAGTCAGTTATATAGCTCAAATATTATTTCAATGAGGTATACAGGTTTCCAGTCAGGTTGTTAATCAAGCATCGATTTCTTTCTGAGATTTCCAAAAACTTTTACATCACCTAAAACCGACCTGATATCCATTAATTTATGTTATATAAGTTATATTTTCAGCAAATGTACACAAGTGCAATTCTACAGTGCAAATAATATTATTTAAATACTATATATAACTATGTTAAATTATATATATATATAATATACTATTTTAATTGGTTTTGCTGTTGTGAGCTATAATTCATAAGGTAATGTACCTATAGAAATTTAATAAAATAACACTGTAGACTTTACTGTACAATAGCAGCTTACATTCCAGAAGTTTTTTCATAATTTTTGAGTAAACCCATCATCATCAATTGATCTTAAAAAGTGCTGGATTTTCATAAATGTGACAAATGGCATTTGAACAAGTCACTGATAACAGCATTTTGGTCTATCAATGAATAGCTGTAAGCCACAGCAAACATTCATTTTGACATCTGTTTCAAATGTGTCCCATTGTATATTACCACGTAACAAGGTTGCTAAATACATTATTGCAAACCAGTGCAGATAAAAATACGTACTCAGTTACATAGACTTGTGTGAGTAGCATTCAATCCAAAAACTTCCATGATATGAAGTTGACAAGAGACGCTCTAAGAAGAATACATAAAATCATACCTTCATTGTAGTTTGCCCAGAAAAACAGAGAAGAAAATCTCAAATCTCATTCTCATCATCATTCTAAGAGAAAGCACCAACTTTAACCAACATTAGGCCTACAACGCAAACCATTATCAAACTAATGACTGATACACAGTCGTTCAGGTAGTATTCGTGGGTCCGTGGAATACAAACATCACTACGCTATATATCAACTTTCACTGCTTTTGTCAAATATGTTTCGTAGGATCAATTTGTACACGGAACTGTCCAAACCTCAGTTCTGCATCTGCCAAGTCAGCTCTCGTAGAGACAGTGCATTGTCATTCCTTTCAGTCCAAAGTAAATATAAAACAAGTCTGGACTTTGTATTTTTAAAAAAGGGGGTGGGATACAAAAGTAAATGTTCTCTTTTTACAATTTAAACTTTTGAATGTTCTATATACCGGTTAAGAGGACACTGAAGAAAGTTAAATAATATATAAATATGAACAATAATGGAATTATCAATAACTAACATAATTGCATATTTGGCATAGCAATATGAGCAAGAACCGCATTCAAAACAGTTAATGCCGTTCTAGTCTATAAAAGGAAAACACTAAAATCACAAACACTTGTGTGTGTTAGGTCTAAAACAGGAACACTACCACCTTTCAAGTAAATAAAAAATCCCCACTGACCTTTGCGTGGTAGGCCTATCTGTGTACCCTTTTTTTCAGTTAAACATTCAGGTATAATTTAAAGTGATCAGTCACCCTATGCGATAGAAATGAAGCGTAGATATAAAGGTCAAATAAGCAGCCAAAGTAAATGAAATAAACAAATGTGCATGTGTCCTTTAAAAAAACCCAACAACAACCCTTAACATAGGCTACAGCATCTAACGTTAATAATAATTGTTCCAATTTAAAATAATGGATGTACATATCATATGAGAAGACTAAATTAAAAAAAAAGAAATAGGCAAGTAAAGGAATGACACACGTCTGCATCTGCTACGAGAGCTCAGCTGACGTTGGAAAAAAGTAAGAACCGCCTGTCACGTGACGCCAACAGTCACCCAGTGTCTTCGCGGGTTTTTTTTCTCCGTAAAACAACAGCTTTCGTCACGACTTCACCGCGACATTAGCGAACGTACAACTCATCGACGTGTAAACCTCTCGTTCAAACAGTGAACCTCTCGTTCAAACAGTGAACCTCGTGGTCACAGTTTGTTTGTTTGTTTGTTCGATGATGAGTTTGTTGTTTGTAACGTGCGACACGGCGTTTCTCCGGACTCCTCCGGAGCCCGTCTGACGTCTGCGGTCTCACATCTGCAGCGGCGAGAAGGCGTAGAAGGGAAACTGGGCCTCGTCCTCGTCCACGAAGAAGCACTGGAAATAGGGCATCTCATCTGGGAGGAATCATTACAATGGCATGAGTGCAAGTTGTGCTTTGGACGAGTTGACGGCCAGAAAAGTGAGAAAACGGCGAGATCGTCCATTTTCATTAGCGCTCCACACCGCCCCATTTTCCGATGTAAAAAATGTTTTCTACATACCTTCCAGTAAAAAGTTGTCTGTCGCAGAGAGTTCTTCTGTGGAAAATCAAAACATATACTCACATGACCGCAAAGAGGAAGAATAAGGAGGTTGTTTTTGTTGTACATTTCGAAAACAGCTGTCGTGCGTGTCACGACGATGACTTGGCATCATCCACCGCATAGCTAGGTTCAATATACCGTACCCATTGCTTTCTCTTCTTTCGCAGTCTTCTTCTCAACTGATGTTTCTGAACAAACAAGAAGAATAATGGTTTCTGTGAAGCCAATGTCAAACCAAGTAAGTGAACCAAATATCAAATTAGCAACATACCCTTTTTCACGGTCTCTTGTTTCTCTTTAAGATGTCTTTCCTCTGTAAAAGATACAACAAAACAGAAAGATAATGTAGGCCTACTGTAATATTCAAGTAATAACAGTGTCTGACAGAAGTCAATGAATTTGACTTATTTTATCACAGACTGTTATATGTATATATATATATAAAATGTATTAACGTCTACATATCTACAAATGTCGTACCGTCCTATCTCATTTTTTCTGGAATGCTATGCTATTATAAAAATATGTATGTAAGGTATTCAACATGAGCACAGCCCAAGTCAAACTATACTAACTAGATTTGCTGTGGCCTTTTAGGCAGGTTGAAACTCATTGTGTAGTTTTAAACACTGCAATATAGGAGACAATCCGAGCCCCTTTTAAGGCATATTTTTGGTTATTTTTTGGTTGAAAAATACAAAAATAGTATAATTCTGATGCAGTTCAGGCTTCACCTTCATCAATATTTAGTTGGCAGTGGAAAAACACCAAAAAAGTACAAAAAACTATGATGAAATGAGGTCATGTGAGGATATTACAAGGAAACGGGAGTATTGCATGCAACTCCCAAGTTCTTGGAAGCACAAGTGCTTTCTTTGTTTGTCCACAGCCAGCCACCTGCCCACAAATGTTCCTTGCCAGCAGCCTATATGTAAAACTAAACTCCAGCAGCAACGACGGGGTGTCAAATACACACAACAAAACAAGATTTGTGCTGAGAGAGCTGTTTGTTCACGTTTGAAAGTTGTTAATTTGACGGTACGCTGTAGGCATACTCTGCAAGTTCTCATCAGCACAGCGAAGCTCATATCTGGGCAATCCCCCAATGTCTAGCCTCTAGCCTTGACCAAACACTGAACACTAAACGCTAACTGCTACTGTTCTTGGCCGTCATTGGTTTGGCCCTTTCTTTAACAGCTGTAGAAGGTTTACGCCAGTTACTAAAACACCACACTCACACCAACACATTTTGTGTTCTAAACTCAACTAAACTACGGCTATTTTTTGTATCAATATTAGACAGTACAGTCTTGTTTTTTTTAGAGGGACCTGACCTGTTGGTCTGTTAGGTTGTTTTGCTGGTTCAACAGGTTAGTACGATTTTTACCTTTCTTTTTAGGGGGAGAAACAGTCCTCCTTTTCGGCTTCTCGTCCCCTGTTTCAATATAACATGTATGTATTATTTCTATGTACTAAACAACACACGCACAAGCACACACGCACGCACGTGCGCACGCATGCACGCGCGCGCACACACACACACACACACACACACACACACACACACATATCGATCATTGAACAAATGAACAACTGGCAGGATAGCAGTACCTGTGATTTTCCTTGCCGGTGGGGGTATAGCCCTCTTTGGCGCTGCTATGTGACGAGATACAAACACAGGAACTCAAATATTAACCAATATATTCATTCAAAATGTTATGAGCGGATTTCCCATTACAGATAACAGCATATCAGTTGCAATCACAAGTCTAGTAAATCAGTAAAATGTAGTGTTACTTTTGGATTACTCTGTGGCCATAGATACAATCATAACGATAGCATATCACAATTAAACCAATGTTTCCCCTCAGAGCATTCCAGGAAGACTCATTTCATCCAATTAACTTGCATAACTTGCATTTTTCACTTGCATAGTCAGAATGTTTAGGCCTTGCTTTGACCTCTGAACCCTTAACACCAGAACTACTACCAGTCTCAACTAAAGGGCAACAAATGTACCTTTTCTCACACGGATTGCTTAAAGTTATATCATATCTTTCTATATTATCAAGTAATTACTATGATAGAAAGGACATACAAACAAATAAAAATGGTTACATCGAGGGCATCCCAAATTCTAGTGAAAGTTTTGGTCCATGGCAAATGTTAAAATACCCAGCAAACTCAATTTACCTTTTTTCAATTGCATAGCCTTCATCCTCTCGTTTGTCAGAGTGGCATTTTTGAGCACAGCTTCGACCTCTGTCAAATGCATAAAATACATTTTTTTTTTTAAATAAAAAAATAAGTTTTTCTGTAAATTCAAGTCATGTTTGAAGGTAAATTGGAATGTAAATCTACTTCTAGATAGATTATGCCGAAATGTAGATTTTTTTTTTCACGAGGAAATTACAAAGTTACAAAACAGTCAATCAAATGTCTCTCACTTACCTATCTTTGATGGCATTGATTTGGGCTTTTCCTTTGCAACCCCAGTTTCTAAAACAAGAATATAACACATTTGTTTTGTTTTCAAGTCGAATATCCTCTGGATATAGCCACTTTAATAATATCCATGTATGCAATTAAATTGTCAAAATAAATAAAGGTTCCATACCTTTCATTGTTGGTGCGTCTTTTGCTTTAGATAACATTTCATTGTATTATGTTTAAAGTGTGCAAATATGTATATGACAATTAGAAAGTGGTTTTCACACACTTACCTTTTGTTGGGATAGCTGATTTGGTTTTTTCTTTCTCTGCTTGAATAAACCATATGATATATCATAAAAAACTCTTTAAAGATGAAATCCTCACATAACAAAAAAAACATCAATTGATGCATTGCTTTAATTTCATTCATTCAAACGCAATTTTCAAAGATGTATGAAAAATTGTATTAATCACTTAAAGCAGAGTTATATCCTACCTTTCTTCAAAGGAGCTGCATTCTCTTTGTCAACTTCAGCATCTAAATATGTAAAAATAAAATCTTTATCAAAAATACTCAACAACATTACTGCAAAAAAAAAAAGCATTTAAGAATATAATTACCCTTCTTTGTATGAGCAGGTTTGGATTTGTCTTTGGCGACCTCAACATCTAAAAGTTGAAAAAACATTTTATAATTCTGACATAAACACAACCTCTGTACAGAAGAAACGGTACATGGACAAATGAATGTGCCATAAAGATTCCATCAATTGAACTACACATTCAGCTTCACCAAGTGAGCCTGAAGTTCAGCACTGTACCTTTCTTTGCTGGCTTGGCCTTGTGTTTTGGTTCCTCTGCCTCCTTGGCAGTCTCCACTGCTGTGAAACCATGACAGTATGAAGACATATTAGAAAGAAGCTATTGTAGGATTCATAGCCAGTTTACATAGTGAAAGTGAAAATATCAACTAAACTCAATAGGAGGACAGTTAGGAGGCTGATATATGGAAATATCTCATACTTCTCTCACCAAGTATTATTGGTTTTATGTTGTTAATAATTTGTGTAAATAATTAGTGTATCATTTAAATTATATATAATAAGGATTCACATTTAAGTGAGGACATTGTCAATAAGTGGTCAACACTGTGATCATCACCTTTCTTAATAGGGACTGCTTTGGTTTTCTTAAGGTCTTTGGAGATCTTTTCTTCTAGGGTTAAACAAATGTTGGAACATCAAAATACATATACATAGTAACCAGATACAATGCACTTTATATTTAATTACATTATTAATGCCAATGAAGATATTTTTGACATCATGACATCTTTATGTTTTAGAAATTGTAATCTTATTGTAGGGTCAGCCTTTTCCTAGACTGATCTTCCCAATGTCTAGTATAAAATGGGATTATAATTATAGTACCTATACTATTTTACACAATAATATATTCTCAAATAAAATACACACTTCAAGCCAATAATACATGATTAAATATAGTTTCAAAAGGATGTATAGTTTTCAGCCTCCTTTGCAAGAGCTTTGCAAACATGCTGACTGAGAACATTTGCTGTAGCTATTTATGATTAAGGTTTTGAAATAAAATAAGGGTACCTTAATGTTAGCTGTTAGCTGAGTAAATATATTTTGTACCTGGTTTTGTGACGTTCTGGTGTAACTTTTTAAGGGCAGCAACTGCTTCCTTTCTGTCAGCTTTTACTATCTTGATGGACTTCTTCAGTCCATCTTCTGAAAATGAAAACAATTTTTCATTAATAATAGCGAAAGTTGAAGTCATTTGTGATACAATTCTGTTTACAATTGTGTTAATTATTTTAAGTATTCTTGCTTTTTCATACCTTTTCTGAGTCCACCAAGAGCTGTCTTTTTTCTAGGAAGTTCAACTTTTCTCTCTTTCTTCTCATCTTCTTTTGGCATCTCTGAATACACCAGTAAACAATGACGACAGTACACAATAAATTCAATAAAACCACAATTTTAAAAACCCTTCTGCGTTTATAGTATCCAGGTTATAGATATTAGTTATCAATTGATCAACAAGTTGATTGTCAAGTCCCTATTACCCCACCTGATTTTGTAACATTGAGATGCTCCTTTTTCAAAGGAGAGACTGTGCTCTTCCTGACAACCCGAATCACCTTTGGAGACTTCTTGGGTTCATCATCTGAATAAAAACAGGATGTGACCAGTCCAGAGTAGTATAGATGAATATAAAATGTAAAACATTGCGTGAAAACATGAGAATTGTACAACAATCTAGAGGTGAGGTTGCAGATTGCAACCAACTGAATACAGTAGGAATCGAACCCCTAACCTTGTTTGATCCTACCATTGCTGGCATACCTGTCTCAGTGTCTTGCTTCTTGAGTAGTCCAGGTTTCAGTGATTTCTCCTCTGCTTTAGGAATCCTCTTGACTTCTGTTATAGGCTTAGTTGCTTCTGCCTCTTTGGTAGGCTTTTCTGCCTCCTGTTTGGGAGATTTCTTTGGTGTCTTTCCTTCTTTGAGAGCCTTTGTCTCTTCTTTCTTTGAAGGTTTTATCACTTTTTCATCCTCCTTTGGTAGTTTTTCAAACACTTTCTCTTTATGATCTATTTTCAGCTTTTTAGCATCTCTTTGTTCATCTTCAACTTTAGAAAGTTTCTTCTCCTCTGTTTTGGAAGACTTCTTTGGTGATTCTTTCTTTTCTCCAGATGGCTCTCTCAGTTTTCCACCTTAAAAGTAATAGAAATGTTAATTCATTTGTCATAATAGTGGTTCTATAACTATAACATGTGTTCTTTTGTAATGTGAAGCACCCAAACCAATGAACCTATATATCCATCAAGTGGTTGTCATAAACAAAATAATCATCCCCAAGCTTGTTTTAAATATTGTTTACAAACGGTAGTAATCAGATAATTACAATTGTAACATTTTATGTATGAATCGAAAAATAGTAGAAAAAAATACCTGTTTTTGTATCTTTTTTCTCCTCTGTAGAGGCCTTTTTAAGAATTTGTTTCTTCATCGAAGGTTCAGCATCTTCCTTTATTTTCCTCTGATCTTCGGATGGTTTCTTAACTTTCTCTTCTTTAAGTGGTTTTGTTGGTTCTTGTTCTTTAGGTTTCTTCACTTGTTTTTCCACCTTTGAAACCTTCTCTGTTATGATTTCTTCTTTAGGTGGTTTTGTTGGTTCTTGTTCTTTAGGTTTCTTCACTTGTTTTTCCACCTTTGAAACCTTCTCTGTTATGATTTCTTCTTTAGGTGGTTTTGTTGGTTCTTGTTCTTTAGGTTTCTTCTCTTGTTTTTCCTCCTTTGAAGCCTTCTCTGTTTTAGTTTCTTCTTTAGATGGTGCCTTTGGTTCCTTTGCTTCTTTGGATGCTTTCTTAACTTCTTTCTCTTCTTTTGGTGGTTTTGTTGGTTCTTGTTCTTTAGGTTTCTTCACATGTTTTTCCTCCTTCGAAACCTTCTCTGTCTTGATTTCTTCTTTAAGTGGTTTTGTTGGTTCTTGTTCTTTAGGTTGTTTCTCCTCGTGTTTTTCCTCCTTTGAAACCTTTTCTGTTTTGATTTCTTCTTTTGGTGGTTTTGTTGGTTCTTGTTCTTCTTTAGGTTTCTTCACATGTTTTTCATCCTTTGAAACCTTCTCTGTTATGATTTCTTTAGACGGTGCCTTTGGTTCCTTTGCTTCTTTGGATGCTTTCCTAACTTCTTTCTCTTCTTTTGGTGGTTTTGTTGGTTCTTGTTCTTTAGGTTTCTTCACTTGTTTTTCCACCTTTGAAGCCTTCTCTGTTATGATTTCTTCTTTAGGTGGTTTTGTTGGTTCTTGTTCTTTAGGTTTCTTCTCTTGTTTTTCCTCCTTTGAAGCCTTCTCTGTCTTGATTTCTTCTTTAAGTGGTTTTGTTGGTTCTTGTTCTTTAGGTTGTTTCTTCTCGTGTTTTTCCTCCTTTGAAACCTTTTCTGTTTTGATTTCTTCTTTTGGTGGTTTTGTTGGTTCTTGTTCTTCTTTAGGTTTCTTCACTTGTTTTTCCACCTTTGAAACCTTCTCTGTTTTAGTTTCTTCTTTAGACGGTGCCTTTGGTTCCTTTGCTTCTTTGGATGCTTTCTTAACTTCTTTCTCTTCTTTTGGTGGTTTTGTTGGTTCTTGTTCTTTAGGTTGTTTCTTCTCTTGTTTTTCCTCCTTTGAAACCTTTTCTGTTTTGATTTCTTCTTTTGGTGGTTTTGTTGGTTCTTGTTCTTCTTTAGGTTTCTTCACCTGTTTTTCATCCTTTGAAATCTCTGTTCTAATTTCTTCTTTGGATGCTTTCTTAACTTCTTTCTCATCTTTTGGTGGTTTTGTTGGTTCTTGTTCTTTAAGTTTCTTCTCTTGTTTTTCATCCTTTGAAGCCTTCTCTGTTTTAGTTTCTTCTTTAGACGGTGCCTTTGGTTCCTTTGCTTCTTTGGATGCTTTCTTAACTTCTTTCTCTTCTTTTGGTGGTTTTGTTGGTTCTTGTTCTTTAGGTTTCTTCACATGTTTTTCATCCTTTGAAACCTTCTCTGTTTTGATTTCTTCTTTTGGTGGTTTTGTTGGTTCTTGTTCTTCTTTAGGTTTCTTCACCTGTTTTTCATCCTTTGAAATCTCTGTTATGATTTCTTCTTTAGGTGGTTTTGTTGGTTCTTGTTCTTTAGGTTTCTTCTCTTGTTTTTCCTCCTTTGAAGCCTTCTCTGTTTTTGTTTCTTCTTTAGATGGTGCCTTTGGTTCCTTTGCTTCTTTGGATGCTTTCTTAACTTCTTTCTCTTCTTTTGGTGGTTTTGTTGGTTCTTGTTCTTTAGGTTTCTTCACTTGTTTTTCCACCTTTGAAACCTTCTCTGTTATGATTTCTTCTTTAGGTGGTTTTGTTGGTTCTTGTTCTTTAGGTTTCTTCTCTTGTTTTTCATCCTTTGAAACCTTCTCTGTTTTGATTTCTTCTTTTGGTGGTTTTGTTGGTTCTTGTTCTTCTTTAGGTTTCTTCACCTGTTTTTCATCCTTTGTAATCTCTGTTATGATTTCTTCTTTAGGTGGTTTTGTTGGTTCTTGTTCTTTAGGTTTCTTCACTTGTTTTTCCACCTTTGAAGCCTTCTCTGTTATGATTTCTTCTTTAAGTGGTTTTGTTGGTTCTTGTTCTTTAGGTTTCTTCTCTTGTTTTTCCTCCTTTGAAGCCTTCTCTGTTTTTGTTTCTTCTTTAGATGGTGCCTTTGGTTCCTTTGCTTCTTTGGATGCTTTCTTAAC
>OMNR01006565.1:4097-22806 GCA_900303205.1 Mora moro
GCCAGTTCAAGAAGAAGTACAACCTGTTCCTGGTCTTCCTCCCGGAGCTGCTGTTCTTGTGGTGTCTGTTCGGCTACCTGGTGTTCATGGTGGTCTACAAGTGGCTGGCCTACTCCGCCTCTGAGTCCAGACTGGCTCCGAGCATCCTCATCAACTTCATCAACATGTTCCTCATGCAGGGGGGCGCAACAAAGCCTCTCTACCCGGGACAGGTACCGAGCTCTGTGTGTGTGTTCGTGTGATTGCAGCCAGCTCAAGAAGATGGTCACTACTAGATATGCTACCAGACACGCATGCCTACGTATAATTAGACAGTGCTCTATATTTAAAAATGTACAAAAATGCGTTTTGGGCTGAGAGTTCTAGAAAGGAGGGGCTAGCTAGTACGCATCGTTGGGTATGAGTGCTGCAATGAGTGATGTTGTATACAAAATGTGCCACACATCGTGACGTTGTGAGTTCAGAGCGCTGTAGAACGTTCAAACTGCTTAGCGGATACATCAAAACAAAACATAATGGAAACCTGTCCAAAATACAGGTTGGGTGTTGGTGATGATCGAAGCAAATATAAGCTTATTGTTGAAGTTTTACACTAACTGAGAACTAACTGAGTCTTACTTGGCTGAACTGTACACAGTTCAGCCAAGTAAGACTCAGTTAGTTCTCAACTATATTAACTATATTAACAGTGGAATGCTGCTTCAAATCCTATTGAATAGCCAAAGCCTTGAATAAATATGAAACCCAAAGCACACATCTATGTCGGGACAGACGCAAAATGTTTTTCAAATGTCTGCGTCCAAAATCGACTGCAGTGGGGTCCTATTTTAAAATACGGCTATGTTACATTAAACATGGCCATGTTGCATACAAACAATCTGTGTGTGTTGCTCTGTTAAAACAATATGATTCTAGTTCACATTCTACAAATGTGAGTATATGCTTTGGGCTTAACGAAACAACTCAAACTGACAGTGACAAATGAAAAGTAATTCAATGCGAGAGGGAGACAGTCGGCGATCCAATGAAATGCTTCCACCTTTTCAGATCACGAAAATGTAAGACCAATTGATGGATAATAATGGCTGCAGCAACAATATAGCCTACGATTGTTCGCTGTTTGGCACCTCCAATGTGTAAGGTACAATGCAGCCGCAAAGATTAGGAACAGCACCAATAGGAACATTTCTATCGCATTCGGCACCTGCACGGTGTTCATTTCTGGCCCTGTCGGCGCATCCGAATAATCGATGATTTGCTCATACCACACACAGATTATTCAACCATGAAACATCGCTAATTTATAGATAGCTGGATGGAAAATTGCCATTTTCTTTCATGTATGACCTACAATACCTACACTGACCTCCACTATCTGTCTGTAGTGGTCATATTAGTTGTAACATATTGCAAGTCTCACATCTAAACTGTAGAAGGATGCTTGATGCAGGCTCATGTTTTGCCTTCATCCAGACTGGGCTGCAGGGGTTCCTGTTGGCCATCGCGCTGCTCTCTGTGCCCGTCCTACTGCTGGGGAAACCACTCTACCTCTACTGGCTCCATAATGGAGGCCGCCGCTTTGGGATGTACAGGGTGAGAGCTGCGTGCCTTCCCCTGTATGTGTCTTGGTGTGTGCGCGTCACATGCGCACACCGAACACGGACACGCCACACACAGTTCTGTGCTGTTATGCACACAGGGGACTAATAACGTCTCCACGTCTCCCTCTGTCGGTGCCTCTCTCCTCAGGGCTATGAGCGTGTGCGCCATGGCAGCGAGGAGGAGCTGTCTCTGATGCACACTCACGACATGGAGGAAGGCAGCAGTCACGGGGACCTCTCCACCAGTGGAGAGCACCAGATAGACCAGGTCAGAACCAATGTGGTTACCAAGTCGTTAAGAGTTGTTGTATTACTTCATCAGGGGTCCCTGTGAGGTATTCAAAGTATTAAAAAGTCTTGAGTCTCTGTTTGCTTGTGGTGTGTGTGTGTGGACAGATTAACTTTGCAGATGAGTTCCTGCACCAGTCCATCCACACTATAGAGTACTGTCTTGGCTGTGTCTCCAACACCGCCTCCTACCTGAGACTCTGGGCCCTGAGCCTGGCACATGCACGTACGTCTAGACATCTGGAACATCTTTTTTTCATCATTTTTTTGTAGATATACTTTTCTAAAAAAATGCATATAACTGACCAATAGACAATTGGTCGGCATTACAGCAGTGTGTGCATGTGTGTGTAAGACTGGGTGAATGTGAGTCATTCAATTAAGAGCTTCAAGTGGTGGTTGGAAAAGTTCTTTATACATGCTGTCAGTTTACCAGTAAATGCACCAGGCCCAACTGTCGTTGGTTGCCTACACCTCTCATGTCTGTGTGTTCTGTCCGCTGTAACAGAACTGTCGGAGGTTCTGTGGGGTATGGTGATGCGCGTGGGCCTGCGTGTGGACAACAGCCTGGGGATCCTGTTCCTGGTGCCGGTATTTGGCCTGTTTGCTGTACTAACGGTGACCATCCTGCTGGTGATGGAGGGTCTCTCTGCCTTTCTCCATGCTCTCCGGTTGCACTGGTAAGATGACGCCCAATACACACTGCTAGCGGCACACTCAGCCAGGGCAGTCGTGCGTATTCAACAGACTTTTAAGTCAAGTCAGTTTTCTTTATATCGCCCTTAATCACTTAGTTACAGTCTCACAGGCCACATTATATGGCACCCAACTCCTTCCATGGGTGGTTAGGAGTACAATGGGTGCCATGATGGACATAATGGTAGCATAACAAGCAAAACTGTTTAAGTAAAGTTACATTTGTTAGAACATAGAACGTTGGATTACAACATTGACTATTTATTTTTTTTATCCACAGGGTGGAGTTTCAGAACAAATTTTACAGTGGTACTGGAATCAAGTTTTCTCCATTCTCCTTCTCACTCCTGCCCTCCCGCTTCGAACATGACGGTTTTCTGTAAGGGCGGGAGCCATCTTGTCCATTTGGCAAACAGCCGTAATGTGCCAGCAAGGTTCAGTGCTTCTTAAGACCGGATGACCAGAGTGAAATGTTTTGTTTATAGTTTTCACATTTAACAAATGTATTCTATGAGAAGCTCCCTAGAACTCATAAGGCATTTGAGAAGATTTTTGTTTTTTTTTGCCAGTGCACCACCGATAAATTATTTTGAAACAGAGTTTGGAAGGTGGAAGTTCTCAGTCATGTGTTAACTTTAACTTACCTATTTAAATGGCTTCCTTCCTCTGTGGTTATGTTTTTAATATAGTCACTCTGGGATGGAGAAAAGTCACTTTATTGTAAGCTACAGTTTCAAATATTTTGATGCACTGACTGCCTTATAGAAGTTCAACCAAATGACGGCCATTTGTTCCTTTATGTACAAAGGATTTTTCACTTTTCATGATTGAAGAATGTTGACATATAAATGTGATGGGAGGTGTAGACTTTGTAGAATTTTTAAAATAAGATATATATTTTTAAGCAGTGCATCAATGAATGTGTTTTTGTCCCCATTCCTGAATAGTTATTTAAATATTCACATTGTTGCCTATGCTTCTAACACAAAAGTTTTTTGTTGTTTTTGTTTTTTGGGTTTTTTTTGTTTGTTTTTTAAAGTATTGTGACACCTTACTACATGAACTCATGGGGGTATGTGAAAATTGTACAATTGCCTTTCATTCAAGTTATATATTTTTTTCAAGGGACATGGTTTAAAACTGGTAACACTGTGACATCTACTCTATTCTATTGGTTTATTCAATATTGGCCTCATTGTTTTTTATCATTAATAATAATGGCACTGGCAATTGGGGTGTTAGAGATTAAGTCCATTTAAATTGATCTGATATGCCCTGTCTGAATGTATGCATGTGTCTTTAGTTGTGCTCTTACATTCCCCTGTTTCCTTTTGATCTTATTGTTTGATGTATGTTTTTTGTTGACTGACAAATAAATATGTTTTATATGTACCTAATATCCAAACTCTCCTTCGATAGTAGGCCTATGCGTGATGCGTTGTGCACGGATTGGGTTACAAAGAAATACGAAAAAAAGGTGTAGACAGGCTTATAAAGGAAAAGAAAAAAAGTGATAACCTCGTTAACCTAGACGTTTCCCAAATGAGCGTTATTGGCGAGAGAGAGGGCGGGACTTTGGAGTGGGCGAGATCCGTTTCGCTTACATGGTTTTCAGAGGCAAGAGAGATGTGGGTGGGGGGGGACTTCTGATAGAGGGATATCCGCTTCCGTTGCGGTAGACCGGGATAACGCTACAATTAATGACCCTCTCGCAGACTGAAAGTCTAGGAAGTTTACATGTTGTCATAGCAACAGCTGAGTCGCCGGCGAAGTTGTCATTTTGGATGCTCGTCGATTTTAGAAGTTAGCGTAGCATTTTACATTGGCTAGCTTAATTTTAAGTTTATTGAAGACCGATTAGGACAACTAGGCAAACAGAAAATGCAACGTTTCATTGACTAAAAAAAATCGGAATCTGTAAAATAAAAATGGTTCATGACGATTTAAGGGTGGAGTGGATCCGCAACCGTATATTCTCCTATTTCTATTTACCAAACCCCGACTGCTTCGAAGAGTTGCTGAGTCGAGGGGATGGAGAGGATGAACAGACGGTAATAACGTTTCTGAACACCGTCACCGAGGAGGAGTCCGCGTCAGCGCTCTTCTTCTACAAAGGAGTCCGGGAGGAAGAGGTCGAGGTACAAGTTCCAGCCGGTGGGTAACTGCCCATCTTGTCCTGGTCGGCGGTGTACAGCGACACAAGCTCGGTGGTTGTGATGAGACACACGCCCGAGTTATTAACACCATTTACATTTATTCATTCATTCATTTATTTATATTTGACACATTTATTCATTCATTTATTTATATTTGACACATTTATTCATTCATTTATTTCCAATGATGTCCCCTTTAGTCCTCCATGCACCGCGTGTTTATAACGTTACATAGTGGACCTTCTGACTCCCAACGACAGTGAGTTTTTGGTTTTTAGTTTTCACATTAGTATTGTATTGTATTGACACTGTATGACACTTGTACTCATTGCACTTCTTTGCTTGTTGCACTTATTTTGCGCTTATTTTGCACTTCCCTGCTCTTATGCAGCCATCCTAGCAGTGGGAATATTTTGCTATTACCCTGCAATTTGGAATGCTGGAAGACCTGCTCTATTAGTATCTTTATTTACCTCAGAAATATATTGCTGTCTCTTCCGAACAAATGTACTTGTAAGTCGCTTTGGATAAAAGCGTCTGCTAAATGCAATAAATGTAAATGTAAATGTTGTAGTAACCCGCTCCCTCCCCAAAAATGTGTATGGAGGACTCCCTAGGCCACTACTTGACATGCGGCATTCAGACATTGTTGTGTCACTCAAAACCAAATACTTGCACCATTAGCTTGTCACTTACTAAATACACTCTAATACTAGGCCTGCTATGCTAATACAATTTATACCTGTTATTTCACCTTGTCACAACCTGTTTATACTTTAGACAAGACTGAAAAGGACTCTTTGACTCCCACCAATGAAGCAGATGAGTTGGATGAACAAGATGAACAGGCTCCATCCACTGTGAGTTCATCCCCTTTATCATTTAGTTAATGGTGAAATTGTAGTTCTTTAAGACCTCACATGGGTGAGTTTTAGTATCCTAGTAATTTGCACCTTAATATTTACACCATGATAGGAATAATAATCATGTTAATTATTATAATTATATCGTAATTATTTGTAATATTATTGATATCATGGCTCCACATCTGAACTTGCAGTGAGAAGTGTTGAGATGGTGTGTGTGTTATTCCAGGGGGTGGAGGTGCAAGTGATTTACCACCTCGAGCTTCACGTCACTGTCAACCATATTCCAGAGAGGTGCATGACCTCCGGTCTGCTCTACTTCCTCAGGAACACAAAGGGTGAGCAAGGGTGTTGTTGAATATAAGAAAGGAAGGAAAGTAGTAAATCTACACCTTTAGTATTGACCTGTGTACTATATCACATTGGCTATGCCATTGCTAACAGATTACACTCAAACAATAGCTCTTAAATCTTACCTACAGCACCCATTTGAAATGAAAGGATTTGATTATTGAAACACTGTAACACTAACACTGTATAAATCAATGCCACCTCCCCTTCTAAGCCATAGAGACCACTGGAGCCGTGTGCTACTTCTCCAGTGGGGGGTAGTATGTATAACACTGTGTGTGTGACCGAGGTACTATATATCCCTGCCTGTTGCAGAGACCATGGTGGAGCCTGTGGACATGAATGAAGCGAATGAGCTGATGCCTCGCGTGATGGAGATAGGCACGCTGAACGGACACTCTCTTGTTATGCTGAAGGATGTCCTCAACCATGTGCGTATATATACACCACTGCTGTTTAGTTACTACTACTAGTAGCAAGTATATTAGTAGTGCTACTACTACTGCTACCACTAATACTTCTAGTAGTCACTAATGCCACTAATTATATTATTATTACTACTATTAGTATTACTACCACTGCCATTTATACTACTAGTGCTACTACTACCACTGCTGTTACTACAAAAATAAAATAAAATAGATAAACAAAGCACAACCTGTCTCAACCACCGACATTTTGAAAAGTGTGCAGCAGTATAACGTTTTTTGTGTAGCTACTCTTGGAAACTTGGATTTGATTGATTTGTATGCTTTGCTTGTTCTCAGCCTATAACTTGTACAATGCTTTGGATAAAAGCTACTGCCAAATGACTCAATGTAAGCAGGAGAGAATCCTAGAGTCCTGATCTGCCCCCCCCCCCGCAGGTGTACATACCACTGCTCTCTGTGAGCCAGCTGACCCTCACCGCCGGCAGCCACTGTACTGAGGAGGTGCCACAGGACTCCTCCCCCAGGAGGATGGCCGGGGGAGGGGGCGCCCAGGGCGAGGGAGACAGACCGCCGGAGTCCAAGGGGATGCTGGTGACGCGGGATGAGCTGCTCAACAGCACTCACAAGTTCCTGGGCCACATCAACAGGACCCTGCAGCAGCTCGACGGTGGGCTTTTTGGTTGGGTCTTCAACCAGGCAAATGTCTTCAGTGGAGGCATTGATGTGACAGACACACAATAGGCCCACAGGCTTCCTTAAATGTTTCATTTACCCAGCAAGTAATTTAGAACAAATTCTTATTTACAATGGCAGCCTTGCAAGTGGCAGAAGCCACTTGAGGGAAAAAGGGGCTGAAACATAATATGGTTAAGAATACAAAAACACAGAAGAAGCAGACATCAGTAAAACATAAAAACACAACAAAAACAAGCACAGGCATAAAAACACAAGCATGCATAGAAAACAATCACATTACGATAGAGTAAACAGAGGGATATCAACAGGGAGTCAATTATGATTATTATTCGGTAGGAAAGCAGTTGCAGGTGTTTGTGAAAGTGTTAATGATGGAGTTCTTGAAAGCAGACATCGGTATGAATTTAACCAGTTTTGGAGATTGTTGCAATGAGTTCCAGTTGTTGGCTGCAGCAGACTGAAAAGATGTGCTGTTCTTCTTAAAAGTCCAACCACGATTTACTGACTTACTTACTTATTTTACTTACTTATTTTACTTACTTATTTTAAAATATGACACTTAATTCAATATAATATATGGAGGATTTGCAATCTGATTTAAAGGGAGGATAAAGCTGCACATTCCTGAGATGGACCTGGAAGAAGAGGTAGATGTGTTGGTGTCTAGTCCAGAGGTGGTGGATATGCTGGAGCAGTGTGTAATGAACTGGCACACTCAAATCACTATCATCATCGAAGAGCAGTTGAAGAAAAAGCCCCAGGTCTGTGAATGTGTATTTTAGCCTCAGTAGAGATGGGCTACTTACAAAACCATTTCACAGTTATTCAGAAGCCATTATTGGTCTTTTTATCCTTCATGTTTTTGCCTGTGTCTGTGTGTGTTTTAAGGCTCCCGGTCCAATGGCTGAGATAGATTTTTGGCGGGAGCGTTCGGCGATCCTCAGTGCTCTGAGTGAGCAGCTAAATCTACCCGTAGCAAAGAAGATAGTGGCGGTATTGACTAAGGTGGATCCGGTGACAGTTCAGAATCTGGAGCTGTCTGTGGCTGAGCTCACAAGCTACCATGTGGAGGCAGTACAGAATGTGCGCTTCCTCAGCACACTGGAGAGACACTTTAAGGTAAGCCAAATTCTACCAACTAGCAAACTACCACAGATGATTTTTTTTCAAATGATTTATTATTTTACTCCACAATATTGTATTTCTATTCCTGCAGTTGTTAGCTCTGTGTCGTATTGTTAGCGCTTTCTTAGTTTTCGTCAACTGTTTATACCTCTGTTATAGAACCTGGCAACAGGAGCAGACTTTGGTATGATCCTGAGCACCACGCCACAGATGATGAACAGCCTGAGACTGGTGTGGATAATCTCTAGTCACTACAACAAGGATGAGCGCATGGTCCCTCTGATGGAGCGGATTGCCTGGGAATTGTCTGAGCGCGTCAAGCGAGTGGTCAATGTCCGTGTGCTGTTTAAGTATGTCGTTCCTCTATTCACTTCCAGCTGATCTGAGATGTAGTTTACCCATTTCCCCACACCCATTAGTTTACCCATCGCATGATTTCTATTGTATGAACAGAGACGAAAGGGAAGTGGCAAAAGCCAAGGTGCAGGACGGAAAGACGGTTCTGGATCAGTGGAAGGAGTGCTACTTCGAGGTACGAGCCAAGATTGAAACTTCGGCCAGGGATCCTCGCTGGGAGTTTGACCGGAAGAGGCTCTTTGAGAAGACTGACTACATTGCCTCTATCTGCCAGGACCTTTACAATGTTCTGCAGGTCAGTAAAGACCAAAGAGTAACACCAAGACGTTCCAGTCATGCTATGTAATGTGTCAGATTAAATAGGACATGAAATTGGGAAAGAAAGAGAAAAGACGTAGAGCTTCTCGGCTAACATGTCTACCTTGATCTGATCATTTATAGATCCTGGAGGAGTTTTCCAACATCTTTGGACCCGAGCTCAAGGCTGTTACGGGGGATCCCAAGCGTATCGATGATGTGTTGCGCCGGGTGGATCATCTGGTTGTGCCCATACAGGAAGTGAGCTTTGATCCTTTCAGTACACAGAAGAGGAACAGCTGGAATATCATCATGCAAGACTTCAACACAAAGGTTACGGTGAGTGTAGAGGAGGTGCCCGATGAGAAGGTGAAATACTAAAATACAAAATACATGATTCACTAATCGTAGCATGTGTCTGTTTTAGGCTTTTGAAGAAGAGGCCATCAGCTTTATCGACCAGTCGTTCAAGAAGCTGCGCTCTGCAACAGCTGCTTTTGACATGCTGCTGAAGTTTAAACACATCCGATCTAGAGAAGCTCTCAACAAACAGATGATGAAGAAGTTTAATGATATCCTTGCTCAGTATTGCAAAGAGGTACACCAATAAATCAACCACAATTATTACAAAAACAAAAGAATGAATGTGTCCAACCAAAGCACTAAATAATTTGTAGATAACATTACAGTACTGTCTACGTGGTCTATTAAGCTGTAGAAGTCATATTTAATAACATGCTAAGTGCATCGTGAATCATATGAAAACGTAACATTTTTGTCTGGGTTGTGGGTGGGGTAGGTGGACATGATTAGTAGGAACTTTGATGCTCACAAAGAGAAGCCTCCATTGAAGAACCAGCCCCTGGTGGCAGGAGCCATATCCTGGGAGCGCTTGCTGTTCGGACGCATCAAGAGCCCCATACTGCGCTTCCAGGAGATGGGGGAGATGCTGGATAGTGAGGAGGGCAAGGAGGTCAGAGCACCATTCATATTTCACTTTTTTTCTTTTGGAGACCAAAACACTGTTACATGATGGCAATGGTTTCCCACGTATTTTTCCGTAAAGGCCAAGGCCAAATACCTGGAGGTTGGGAAGCGCATGAGGGAGTATGAGCTGCAGAAGTATGAGCACTGGCGAAATGAGACGGAGAAGACCCTGCCCCTGCTGATGAAGAGAAACATACTGGTCATGTCCGCCGATTCTGCCGATGTTGGAGCTAGCCAAGTCAAGAGTGAGATGGTTTGTGGCATTCTTCCACTACAGTGTCCAAAGACGTACGAGTTACAGTCGATTCTTGAAACATTATATAATGTATTCATTGTGTCTCTTGAATTTTAGGCTCCTTCAACGCGTGAACTCCGCCTGGACTGGAACGTGAGATATCATTTGAACTTTGCTCCTGAGATCAAGGAGATCATTTCTGAGACGATGTACCTCGAACAACTGGGATTTTCTGTGCCTGAGCTGGCACGAAGTGTTGCTCTACAGGGAGAAAAATTCCTACTAATGTATGATCATTTGAGAGTTCAACAAATCAATAATTGTAACACAAATAAATACAATTTCATTCATAATCCACAATGTCACAAATGAGGGTCATCTCTGTCTGCAGATACATGGATGGCCTGACAGACCTGTTGAACCGCTACCACTCTCTGATGGACAGCCTGAACGATGCACAGTTTCGTCTGTTGGAGGAGCACATCCAGGAGCTGAGGAAAGTCATGCGCTTCGGGTCCAAGATGCTTAACTGGAACTCCTTGGGTACATACGCATGCTAGAAATCCCATTATTTATTTTGTCCATTTTGTCCCTCAAAACGGGCACTCATAGAAGGCACCCCTTCTTCTATGGATAGTTAGATATGTGGGCAGGTATGAAATAATAGCTAAATAACTGTACTTCCTTCATCTTCTAGCCAGAACCAAGTGAAGCATGTTTTTTTCTTTCTTTTTTTTCAAAGGAATTTCAGAGTTCATCAACCGCGGAATCCAAGCTACCGCCAAGTTTGAGTCTCTTGTCGTTCCCATTCAGAGGAACGAAAGAGAAATTGACTCCAAGTTGCAGGCCATGGAGATGGCCAACCTCTTTAAGTTTCCATCACCAGATAAATCCAACGAATTGCCAGGTGAAACTGCATGAGAATGTTTGAATGATCCATGAATGATGTGTCAAATCGTCAATTGAAGGATATGTCATGCCATGACTGTCATCTCTGTGGTGTTTTTGTTTTTTTTAAGGTGTGAAGGAGTTCTGTGAGCTCATTGAACACGAGAGAACCAAGGATCTAAATGTGTTGACCAGGAAGTACACAGCCATTGGGCCTATTCTTACCAAGATGGAGAGTTTGATCATGCACACCAGCACTGGCAAATCCAATCACATGGCAAAGTATTACACCTACTGGGAGCGCAAGGTGTTTGACTCCCTTGTTCAGATGGTGCTGAGGTAATTTAAAAATGATGACAAATGGGTTAACCTAACCTGGAGAGCTAATAATGGATCTGGACTTTGTATTACCATCTCCATCCCCTCCTTTAGGAACATGCAGCTCTTCAACAAGGCCCTGATGGGGAACACCCCTCTCTTCCAGATTGAAACCATCCTGTCTGCCCCAGAGATTTTGCTGCAGCCCAAAAGCAATGAGGTCTACAAGTTGATAATGAACTGTGTCAGGAACTGCGTAGATGGTACCAAGGTGAGGCGTTGATCTTCAGCTCAACCTTGATTCAAATCATCACTCCTTTTTTTGGGGGGGGGGGTCTTTAAAGAGTAACCAACCACAATGATTGCACCACACTGATCGCTTTGCATAAGAAACCTAAAGGCACGACTGTAAACCAATCAACCATTGCAATTTCTCCAGTAATATCGAACCCAAGCTAGTAGATGTAGCGTTTGGCTACGCTTTAATAACAATTCTGACGCGCTAATGATGCAAAATCTGTGTTTTTTCCAGAGGTTTGTGCGCTGGATGCACGGCACCTGCATGGAGTGTCCTCCGCAGCGCGTGGGTGGGGAGGACGAGCTGCTCACCTTCAGCTTCTACAACGAGGTGTGCCAGCACCCACAGATAAGCGAGCAGGCCATGGCGGTATCCCAGAACGTCCAGCGGCTGCTGTGCTCACTGGGTCGCTACCTCAGCAGCTGGAAGCGCTACTGCCCCCTGTGGAAGCTGGACAAAGCTGTAGCCATGGAGAAATTTGCTGCCAAAAAGCCCCCGTGTGTCCTGTACGATGACAAGCTCCAGTTCTATACGAAGGTCCACCAGGAGGTGCTGATGGAGCCACTGGTGAAGAACGAGCATGTGATCCGTCTAAACTTGGCACCTTTGGCTCACACGGTGCAGGAAAACGCCCAGGCGTGGGTCAGTTCCCTGGGCCGGCTTCTCAACCAGTCCGCCAGGGAGGACCTCCTCGGTCTGAGGGATGAATTCACGGTACTGAACCTGGAAATCAAAGACACACTGTGAAGGAGTGGTTATCTGGTTTTAATCAATCAGATTAGTCCTGTAGTCAATATTTTACACTGTACAGTGTGTGGAAAGTGTTCACTGAACTACTCACACTCAAGCCTATCGTCTGCCTCAATGATCATTTTTCTTGTAATCAGCAAAATATTTGTAGTATGTTGGTTATTCATTTATACAGCAAAGACAAAACATACAAAAGGATATAGGATGCTCTATAGTGAAATTCTAGGGCAAATAACATTTTACAGGGCTATAGTATAAAGTAAAACATTGAGATCAGGAAAACAGAACCTGGTCAAGGCCAAATGATGAAGGCCAAATGAAACAGATGTACAAGTTCAAATATATTTGAAAATATGTGTTTTGTTTTGTTTCCCCTGAGCAGCGCCTCTCAGAGAATCTGAAGCGGGACCCCAACAGTCTGGAGGACTTGAAGTTTGTCCTGGGCACCATCTCCGACATCCGGGCCATGTCTCTCAAGGTGGAGATGAGGCTGGCTGACATCCAAGAGAAATTCAGGACCCTGGCCATGTACAAAGTGGAGGTCATACTTTACATCTCTGCGTTCCCAATTGGCTTCATGGATTCTGTCCATGCTTAAAGTAAATTAGCTTCTTCTCCTGTCACCTAGGCTCCAAACGAGGACCTGGAGCTAGTGGGCAGTATCGGTCCAATGTGGAGCAAACTCTTAACCGAGTCCAAACTAGTGGATCGAAGTCTGGGCCGCGTCAAGAAAACCTTTACTGAGGTGCGCTGAGGTTCTCTTTACCTGAGTTTTCCATCTCAAAATGTTAGAAGAATAGCAATTTCAGTAAGATATGGAATCCTATAGTAGAAAAAATTACAAATTAAATATTATTTAAGCTAGTAGTTAATCACTATTGTAATATAATAACATAATATAATGTAGTATTTGTCTTATATGCCAAAAGGTCTGCCCAGTGTTTGTGAGTCTTCTAAAAAAATGTGAGATGTATCATTATAGATGCAAGTTGTTGAAGCTCCCCCAAAAATGTCCCAAATAATGCTTCACGTTTCTGAGCAGATCACCAAGGTACAGATTGAGGGGTTCACGCAGGACCTGTCTATCTTTGCCGAGAGCTTTAACATGCATGGGCCTGGAGCTGTTGGGGATGATTTAGAGAAAGGTGCAGTACCTCTTTGCTTAGCAAAACCCTCTCACCTGCTTACCACATCTGTCAAAAACATGTTGCCATGGTTATTGTCATATCTTCCTTGTTAATTCTCCTCCTGCCCTTCCATTTAGGCTTGGCCGTTATGGGAACATATGAAGTAGAACTGGCCAAGACGGAGTCCGGACGGCAGGAGCTGGCCAATGCTGAGAAGCTGTTTGACCTGTCATTCACCATGTATCCAGAGCTGCTGCAAGTACAGAGGGATATGAAGGGTCTGAGGCTGGTCTATGACATCTACAAAGCTCAGAAGGTCAGCATGTGTGTTTCTATTTGTGCTGGTGTATGTGTTTCTGTTTCCCAAATATTCAATTGGATACATGCATTGCATACATTTGTTGAGAAGTTAGACAGCATGAAACAGAACAATACTAATTTAATAATAATAATACAAAATAAATTATCTAATAATAAAGTATATTATATAAATATACCATATCAATGTTTCAGATAGCGAAGATGGAGTGGTCCCAGACGCTGTGGGTGAACCTGAACCTCCAGCTGCTGCAGGAGGGCGTAGAGGGGTTCATTAGGACTCTGAGGAAACTGCCCAAAGAGGTCAGAGCGCTGCCGGTGGCCTTCTTCTTGGAGGGACGCATGAAGGAGTTCAAAGAGTCCCTGCCACTCCTGCTGGACCTGAAGAACGAAGCGCTCAGAGAAAGGTCCGCTCAGAGACTGGCCAAAACATATTTTTTACCAATGATTTATCATTGTGTATATATTTATATATATAGTTATACATGGGTCACATATGGTCCATTCTTTTCCACAGACACTGGAGAGACCTCATGGAAAGAACCGGAACTAGCTTTGACATGAACCCTGAGACCTTCACACTGGAAAACATGTTTTCCATCGAGCTGCACAAGTACGGTGGCATGATAGGCGACATCGTCACATCCGCGGTCAAGGAGCTTAGCATCGAGAAGGTACGCTTTCTGCTTCCTGAGAATGCCCCTTTTTTTTGCTGACGATGTCTTTTTTTCTCTAGAGACAATGTTGATTGACATGTGTTATGATTGATGTGTATGATGTTGTGAGCAGGGAGTAAAGGAGGTGGTGGAGACCTGGGAGATGATGAAGTTCAGCGTGCAGCGCTACTTTAAAGGCACCCAGGAGCGGGGCTCCATCCTGGGCCCTGTGGACGACGTCCTGCAGAGCCTGGACGACAACTCCATGAACCTGCAGAGCATGGCGGGCAGCCGCTTCGTGGGCCCCTTCCTCTCCACCGTCCAGCAGTGGGAGAAAAACCTGTCCCTCATTGGCGAGGTCATCGAGGTGGGTGCCAATGCCGTTAGTGCTAGGTGTTAGGTGTAAATATCCTGAAAAATCTGACCCAAGAAGTATTGTTACTTTGATGAAATTGTACTCTGGAAGAAGTAAAAGTTAAAAAGTAGGTCATTTCAAAACTACTTTGAGTACAACTTACTTTGTTACTTAACTGACTGACCAACCGTTGGGTTAAATCAGTGAAATGTAAAATGTGTATTTAATTTAAAGTAATTTAGCAATTTCCCAAAAACTACACAAAAATGTTACTCAGTTACAGTAACTTGAGTAGTTGTAATGTGTTACTTTACAACCCTGCTAGTGCTGCACACTCAAGGCGCGGCTTCATCCAAACCTCCATGCTGGTTACATCTTACATCTGCACAGGTGTGGATTCTCGTGCAACGGAAATGGATGTACCTGGAGAGCATATTCATTGGCGGTGACATCCGCTCGCAATTACCGGAGGAAGCCAAGAAGTTTGACCACATTGATAAGATGTTCAAGAAAGTAAGTGTGCAGTTAACGTGGCGCTACTAAAAGCTGAGACAGGACTGCACTTCGGTCTGTTGCTTACATAGGTTAGGCTAGGCTACGGTAAGTTTGCTGTTACCTTATCAGTGCAAAAATAAGTGTAACATCAAGTGTAGATCAAGGCTCTATTACCGATGATGGGACACATGCTACGCATAATACTTGTACTGGTGACAGTCAATGCTGTCACCACACCTAGTTACTTCCACTCATGAAGAGTTCCTACCATAGACTGTATAAAATATGGACACAGTCTCTGTGACGTCACCCATTGGTGTCTGAAGAGACGTTTCGAAGCTCAGTGGGCGGCTACCGACCATCTTGGCAGTGCCTGACTACCCCGCAACTTCCGGCTAATCCAAAAATGCTAGCAGCTATCCTCCTGTGACAGCACCCACCTGTCACTCAAAGCGGCCACGCCCTTAATTATGCATAACTTTAAGCCTTAATACAATTAAAAAGGTGAGTTATATAAACATTCACCCCCTGTACAGTTGTCATGAAGGGGGAAATTAGCTATAGAGACCAAAACCGTTTTTTGTACCAGGCTGTAAAGTTTCAGCTGTAAAGTTGGGCATTTTAACATGGGGGTCTATGGGATTGACTCCCTTCTGGAGCCAGCTTCAAGTGGCCATTCGAGGAACTGCAGTTTTGGGCACTTCCGCGTAGGCTTCATTTTTCAGACCCCGAGTTTGCCCCTTGGTTCCTACACAGAATGAAGCTATTCTTAGGAGAGAAGATGTCTAATTGAAGTTGTACTTCTACCTTACTCTGACCAGTGATGTGCAGCCATTGACACTATGTTTGCACATGGGCACAAAGCACATCCTCTATTGTTATCTTGTGGTGTAGATAATGATGGACACGGTGAAGGATCCGGGCATCAAGCGCTGCTGCCTGGTCCCCAACAGACTGGCTGAGCTCCAGGGCCTGAGTGATGGCCTGGAGCGATGCCAGAAGAGCCTCAACGACTACCTGGACTCCAAGCGCAACGCCTTCCCCCGCTTCTTCTTCATCTCCGATGACGAGTTGCTGAGCATCTTGGGAAGCAACGACCCCACGTGTGTCCAAGAGCACATAATCAAGGTACAGAAGGACAAGGACAGAAGACCTCTGGCTGTGTGTGTGTGCGTGCGTGCGTGTTTTTAGTTGTATGAAACCACCATACCATAACTGTGCTCTCCCCTCGCTGACATGTCAAGATGTACGACAACATCGCGTCGCTGCGGTTTGACGTGGGCGCCGGTGGTGAGACGATGGCCGGGGCCTTGGTTTCTGCCGAGGGGGAGGTGATGGAGCTGAGGAGGCCGGTGGCAGCAGAGGGCAGGGTGGAGGACTGGATGACCGGAGTCCTACTGGAGATGAGGAGGACCAATCACCTCATCACCAAGGAGGCCATTTTCCACTACGGCGAAGACGGGAGCAGGTGGGCCTGCGTGAAGCTAAGATCAGGCTGGTTATGCAGAGTTTTACAACCATCCACATTGCTCTGAGGGTTGTTTATTTTTCTCTCTTAAGTTGTAAAGAGAGCGTGTTCCTCTCTGTTCTTCTCAAATCTTACCAGCAGCAGCTTTAATCCAAGTCTGTTCCTCCCTTCATCAATGATCCTGTCTGCCAAGCAAACCTCTCAAATCTTACCAACACATTGATTGCATACATCTGCAGTTTAGTGAGTAGAATCTGCTGGCTCCATGCAGCGTTAGGGCGACATTCAGAACGTGTTCCCGGTTCATCTCTGTCCAGGGTGGACTGGATGCTGCAGTACCAGGGCATGGTGGCTCTGGCCGGGAACCAGGTGTGGTGGACCTGGGAGGTGGAGGACGTCTTCAACAGGGTGAAGAAGGGCGAGAAGCAGGCACTGAAAGACTACGGCAAGAAGATGCACCGGCAGATCGACGAGCTGGTGACGCGCATCACCAGGCCCATGAAGAACAACGACCGGCGCAAGATCAACACCGTGCTCATCATCGACGTGCACGCCAGAGACATTGTGGACTCATTTATCAGGGACAGGTATGGTCTCCTTTTCCTCTCCTCTCCCCTTCTTTCCTTACGTTCTTTTGATTTTCCGTTCGTTTACATACATGTCCTCTCCTTTCCTTTCCTGTCATGGTAGGGTGCAGCACTGCGGTGTTTGATATCTTTCCAGCCAAATGAAAGCATCACCCACAACATGGCATTTTTCAGTACTGTACACTACATTTCAATGTCATCTTATCTTGTCTTACGACTGAGGCCCCAAATGGCCGCCACGGTGTGTCGGTGCACACTTCTTTGTTTGTTTTTAGTCTTTAATTCCATTCATTGTGATTCCACTCTGTGATTATTTTCACGAGGGACGAGGTGCTAAACATCAGGGACTCGACAACATCTGACGTCCCAATTTTCTCGCCTCGCCCGTGGACTTTACCGGACATTTCGGTCAAAGGTGCTCTGGCCCTTGGCCAAACAGTGAGGCAGGGGCCGGGGAGGCAAGCGCCGGTTCTCTGGTGCGCTTCATGGAGAGAGGACTGCACACACCTCTACCGGGAATACTCCTCTCAGATGTCCGCTCACTGTGCAACAAAATGGATGAGTTGCATCTTCTCATCAGGACAAACAGGGATTTTTCTTTCTCTTCCATTTTGTGTTTTATGGAATCGCGGTTGTCGTCGGGTTCAGTCAGCATTCATTAGATGCCCGACAAGGGAGGAGAAGTCCTTGGATCACTGTTACAGCACCATCAGCAGAGCTCATCACGCGGTCCCCTGCGGGGCTCTGGGCTATCTGACCACACTCTTATTCATCTGATCATACAGGCAGAAACTAAGACTTTCTAAGGCTGTTGAGTGGAGATCTAAGACTCAGAGCAGCTGAGAAGCAGTGGAGGAACTGCGCAACTGCATGGATAACACCGGCTGGGTCATTTTTAGGACTGCTTCCAACAGCCTGGACGAACACACAGAGGCTGTGGTGTCATACATCAGCTTCTGTGAGGACAGTTGTATTCCAACACGCACCAGGGTGAGTTGTAACAATGACAAACGCTGATTCACAGCAAGACTCAGACCGCTTTGTTTGGAGAAGGAGAGGGCTTTCAAGAGAGGAGACAGGGATAGCTTTAGAAGCCACTAAGTACACATTTGGCATGGCTGTTAAGGAGTACTCTGAGAAGCTGGAACAACTATTCTCAGCCAACGACTCCTCGTCAGTCTGGAAGGAACTACAGGAGATCACAAGCTATAAAACCAAATCCCCCCACTCTATGAATGACCTGAGACTGGCATGGAACAGTCCTGACTCTGACCCACACACCCAGCCCCCCTTCACAGCTAACACACCTCTTCTTTCCAGCCTGGATAAAGACACTACCCCCCTCCACACAATGGACCCAGAC
>OMNR01006645.1:4686-18867 GCA_900303205.1 Mora moro
CCCTGACCTCCAGAGACCTCTTCTGACAGAGTGACACTCCCCATCCCTGACCTCCAGAAACCTCTTCTGACAGAGTGACCGCAGCGCCACACCTGGCTCGGAGGTAGAGACACACAGCGACACAGAGAGACTGAGGGAGAGAGAGACAGAGAGAGAACGAGAGAGAGAGACAGAGAGAGACAGAGAGAGACAGAGAGAGACAGAGAGAGACAGAGAGAGACAGAGAGAGAACGAGAGAGAGAGACAGAGAGACAGAGAGAGACAGAGAGAGAACGAGAGAGAGAGACAGAGAGAGACAGAGAGAGAACGTAGACAGCCATGTCTTCTTTCCTCTGCAGCGAGCCACTCTGGATGCTGTGGTTGTGAGGGTAGACGCCCTGGCACCCTGCAGCCACCCTTAGCATCAAGCTAGATAGTGCCAGGTGAACACAGAGGAAGAGCGTGGTAATAGCTCGCTCCATTCGATGACACACTGGAGCGCGAACGGTGTCAAACTTTTTCCGTAGCAAGTGTTCGTAAACAAAGTGTAACGACACACAGGTTCACCGTACAAACGACGTACAAATGAGACCCGTCTATGTTTAGACTTACAGTTCATCGGTTAAAGCCCCGCCACCCGTTCACGCCTTCGTTTGTGTACTGTTGTGTTTACCAGACTTACCAGCAAAATGTCCAAAGTCAGGAAAAGAAGAGTCGTCGTCAGTGCATCATTTTTCCCGTTGCTCGGAGCGAGCGGTTTGACAGCCTCTCGGCGGCGGAGACAGACACGCTGCTCTTAAAAAACACAATTATCATAGTCATTATGAAGCTCGTTTACAGGCAAATGACTGCCGTTAAGAGTAACAGTAAGAATTAGACGACGCCAGCTGATGTTTGACTTGGCCCGTTTGCTTACATCGAGCTGTAAGCAGACAACACTTTATAAGCCGTGTTCACCCTAACGTTGGCAGAGTAATTACGGCATAAAAGAAAATCACACGCGGGCCCCTTTTCATATTCCCATCCCGCGCGTCGCAGCGGATTCAGCGTTCTATCAAACGGTCCGGCCGGCGAGTCGATACACACAAAAGACCAGCATAATGAACCGCTGATACGCATGGCCGCCGTGTGTGTGTACTTATCAGGACCCATTCATCCTGACCTTCACTTATCTTAGCCGCTCACTCCCCGGCAAAGGTCGCGGTGGCGAGGCTGGAGTCTAGTTTAGACACTTTGGTGAAGTGTTTCAATCATGTAGCGCTCTAGTTTCGATTTTTTTACGAGGCATAGGGAAGGAACAAAGAGCTGGGCATGGATGCAGCGTCATAATAACAGGGGAAAGAAATACAAATTCCATGTATCAACATTAATAAAGGCAGTAGTGGTCGGGGGTCTACACCAGAGACGTCTCCCCTGCTCCCACGGCAGGTCATACTGGGAGGTCCGTAGGAATATCGTACACCCCGGATATTGTTCTCGAATGCTGCACTGCCAAAAATGTTCCTTGAGCCCCTCAATGAACGGATTCACAGTGACTTCATTTGGGCTTGCTTTCAAATAGTTTCTTTGTGCATGTTCTCAATGTCCCAGACGTAAGTCAAGACAAGGTCTGTGTAGTACTGCTTTGCTGCGACCTTACAGTGCGTTGTCTGAAATAGCCAATATAGAATGAATGGCAGCTTGGATTCGACTTTCGGTTTTTTGGTAGTGTCTGTCAGTTGCATGAGATGAAAAGTTGTTTCTTTTGTCTCGGGTCAATATAATGTATTTGGGAACAAGAACAAGAACAACTTCTCACCAGAGCCTTAACTACAGCACAGTGGAGAGACAATGATGTGTGTTGTGTTTTAAAAATGTGCAGCCCAGAGCTGTTGACAACATTCTCTGGTGTTGATGTTGGGGTTTGATAGAATATTTGTCTTCTCCGTCCAGATGGATTAGCACACTCACCCCATGTGGCAGATTCTGTGTGTGTGTAATAGCAGTGCCCTAAACGCCCAACAGGCCATCCAAGGAACAATTGCTGAAGATACAAACTAATAAATGAAACTTTTTTGAAGACACGCTGATGTTGTCTTGTTTTCTTAAATCAACAGCGTTGTGTTGTTATATTTGATCGTTTCGATGATTGTGAGATTATTGGTTCTGCAGTGTGTATTATTTATGTTTTTATAGTCGTTTCTCAGTGTGTTTAAAAAACAGATAATAAAGATGATTATTGCTCTGGAAGATTCTAGAACTGCCTGCGAACGGAAGCCAAAGGACCAGTGGTTGACTTTCCCCTGTGGGATAATACAGTGAAGTTTGCTATTTTGCACCGTTACTGTTCTTTCCCACATAATGAAATTCAAGAATAGTATGACTATCGAATGTAGCTGTATTCAAAGAGAGAGGCAGAAAATGATCGAGAGAGTGATGAGTTCACACATTTTAGATGGATGCCTCAACATTTCAACGGCAATTTTGCTCATGCACTGGATCCTGTGTCAGTGTGGATGCTTGGAAAGCCCGGTTAAGAGCTGTTTTACGTCCCATTTGTAAACAGAGCCAATTGATCGGAACGGGACGACACTTTCAACCCAAGGTTAAAGACTGCCGGTCGGGAGGGGTGAATACAAGAAAGAAACAAACAAGAAACAAACAAGAAACAAACTGTAAAAGCTTTTTAGAGTTTTAAGGAACCTGTGAACTTCTGTTATTATCTCCAGAAATCAAATGAAGCATGATTAAAGCTTCTCAGGGCGTGTGTCTATCCGGTGGGCTTCAGCGGTGATTGATACTGCTCACAACCTGCCGTCTTTTACAAGAAACCACAAAGAAATCTTCGCGCCGCGCGCCGAGGCGGCTTCCGTCGCGCGTGGGCTGCGACCGCGCCTTGTTACAAACAACTTAACCGCTGCAGGGCGCGAGCGTAAGCATTTATATTGAGATATTCTTCAATTAGTCATCCGCTGGAAGTTTAAACGAAGGCACGGGTTCGACACATACATCATGACTGAGAGGGGGTCGGGGGGGGGACTGCCAACTGCACGGCGGCAGAGAAATGAAAGCGACTGCTAATGGTTTATTTATTTTTTTCTGCCTCTCTCTGTCATTTAATCTCCATTCAGAGTGGTTCATTAGACACTTGCCGATGAAAATAGCTTCGAGATAAAACTTGATCTGCATGCCAGGGACACACTGGGACCTGCCAAGGCGCTCTCTCCCTCTCTCTCTCTCGCTCTCTCTCTCTCTCTCTCTCTCTCTCTCTCTCTCTCTCTCTCTCTCTCTCTCTCTCTTCTGCTCTCTCTCTCTGCTCTCTCTCTCTTCTGCTCTCTCTCTTCTCTCTCTCTCTGCCCTCTCTCTCTCTTGACCAGGTGATCTCAGCCAGAAAGGGGGAGTTTGAGACGGGCTTCGAGAAGGGCGGGCAGACGCGGGAGCACGCCATGCTGGCCAAAACGGCGGGGGTCAAGCACCTGATCGTCCTCGTCAACAAGATGGACGACCCCACCGTCAACTGGAGCCTCGACAGGTGAATGAAGTGAAGGATTGTGGGGGAGTTAGCGTAGCAATAGCGTGACCTCCTTGCATCAATGAGGCTCATTGAATTAAGTATTGATATGAATATCATGATAGGATCTTTTCAGTAGTACTCCAAATTGATGATCAACACGTCCACCTGTTAACTCCTGCCATCCAGGTATGAAGAGTGCAAGGAGAAGTTGGTGCCGTTCCTCAAGAAGGTGGGCTTCAACCCCAAGAAGGACATCTACTTCATGCCCTGCTCAGGCCTCACGGGGTCCAACCTTAAGGACCCCGTCCCAGAATGCACCTGGTACACGTAAGTCAACCTGCGTGCTGTAATGACCGAAATCTACCGTTACAGTAGACGTGTCAGACCCGGATGTGAGGTGACGGACCTCAAACGGTAAATGAAAAACAGTTGGTTTGGATTAGATTCAAGTGTAGTGGACTGAAATCCCTGAATCCTATAAAACAAACAGTTGCCTTTCCCCGTTTGTCTTCTGACCCAGAGGGCTGCCGTTCATCCCCCACCTGGACAGCCTGCCAAGCTTCAGCAGGTCCAGCGACGGGCCCGTCAGACTCCCCATCGTAGACAAGTACAAGGTGAGCAGCCGCCAGAGGGGTGGGATTTTTATGTGTTTTTTTGTCTTGCACCTGATGTGGTGCCGTTTCCACGGCGATGGTGGTCACTGCAATAGAAGTCTAGGTCGGTCACGGGTTTGACACCTGCGTGGGAACCTAACTTGCGTTTAGGCCTGGTGGCGGGCGGGGCTTGAGAAAAGTGTGTTTTGCGTGTATTTTATGAAGCGGCCTGTTAATTATTCTAATAGTTTCCTCCCCACAAAGGTTTTTCTTTTTGTTTCTCCTTCTAAAATGCCCTTTGATTGTATACGGCCACGTACAGCACTACGATTTCAGTTCAGCGCTCACTCACAATACAAAAGTAATACTTTATTTGACCAACAATTAAACTGTCGCATATAAACTGTCTATTCTCTCAAATGTATTCATATAACACCTTTGGCGCATGTTGGAAACATATTATTTGTCACATGTTATTACGTGGCTGGATTTTGAAATGGCTGGGTGTGTTCATCACTGTCTCACACACAGCCCTGTATTTCGTTTGTTTTATTTTCAGTTAGAAATTGGGACTTTGTGACAAAATCCATTTAGAAAGTAGATGAGTGCCTTGAGTGTCCTTCCAACAATTACCTTGCATATTCATGCACACATAGACACACTCAGACACACCACAGACACACTAAGCACAGCCATTTTCTCACATAGATCATTTGTCATTTGGCATCTCCTACTACATCTGCTTCCATCTTTACAGCGATGTAGATTTGGATTGGGCCCAACACGGTTATCGTTAGCTGTTGATAGACATAGCTCTTTTTCATTCCCTGATTTCTCACTCCTCTCCCACTAACCGTGTGTGTCTGTGCGTCTGTGTGCAGGACATGGGCACGGTGATCCTTGGAAAGCTGGAGTCAGGATCCATCAGTAAAGCCCAGCAGCTGGTGATGATGCCCAACAGGGTAAGGCGTGTTTCAGGTTACAGGCAGTGCAACACTAGCCTCATGCACACACCCCAGCTCTCCTCACACTGTTTAAAATACGTTAAGATATGCCATGGCACTCCTGGCAGATCTTCATTGATGAGCAATTCGATTCGACAGTTAAAATGTTTTTCATGTTCTGGTTTACAGTGGTATTCAGACTGTTGGAGACTTTAACCATACATGTTTGGTTCTATTAATAGCACCTGTAAAGATCATTTCATCAGAGATTATTATCTCTTATTATCTTTCTTATCTCTTGATTATTATTTAATTTGCATGTACTTGTGTACATGTGTGTTTTTTAATGCTTTTTATTTACCTTTCTGTGCGAACAGCTAGCTGTATGTGAACATTAGGGATAACATTAGGGATTCATAATCATTTGAGGATAATTATAATCTAATAATAATGAATATGCTATTAATAATTTATATATACTAATCATAATTAATATGCTAATAATAATTATAGGAACGTCGCACTGAAAACTGAAGCGATCTCATTGACCATTCCCAGACGGCTTGTGTGCTTTCACTCCATGCAACACTGAGCGAAGTTACACCCATAACCCTCTGACCTCTGACCAGCACGTGGTGGAGGTGCTGAGCCTGCTGAGTGACGACGTGGAGACGGACGACGCCGACCCCGGCGAGAACCTCAAGCTGCGTCTGAAGGGCATCGAGGAGGAGGAGATCCTGCCCGGCTTCATCCTCTGCAACGCTGAAAACCTCTGCCACTCCGGACGCACCTTCGACGCACAGGTACTCTTCTTGTTTCTTCTTGTGTTTTATTAGTGTCAACTACCCAGTGGTCACTCTGTACAGGGAAATGATCATCATTCACGAAGTATATTATACAATGAGTTACCATTTTATATACACTTAACAGAGGCTTTCGTCCAAAGTGAGATACAGGAGGTCATTCAGTAGCAGGTAGGGGTTTGGGCGTGTTTGCCTACAGGTAGACTGCAGACATTGGGAATCGAGCCCAGAACCTTTTTGGCAGGGTGTGTTCGACTCCCAGCCGAAAAGGTCCTGGGCTTTAAACGCCCGCGGCAGTAATGACAAACATACAAACAAAAGGAGCAAGGGCAGTATAGGCATAAAATACAACCTCAGGGTGCATAAAGTGTGCAGGTAAACACAATTTATTTTATAACAGGATATAACGTACAAGGTAACCACCCTGGTGCACTTGGCTGGGTGACAAACATCTCCCCGATGGGGTTTAAATACACTTGGGGATTAATTAGTGAGAGTGCAGGTTAGATAGACACCTATATGATATGCTGAACACGGTCATGGGTAACATTACAAGCTGATGGCGCAGTGTACAGGTGTGTGTTGGGGAGAGGCTCTTAAGGGATTGTTTTTCCTGTGAGTTTCCGGTGTCATATTTTTTATTATTAATTGTATTATTATATTAGTCCAGACTGTGTGTAACATTTGTTGGCTAATTCTCATCTATCTTTCAGATTGTCATCATTGAACACAAATCGATCATATGCCCCGGTTACAACGCAGTCCTTCACATTCACACCTGCATTGAAGAAGTTCAAATCACAGTATGTCCACCTGTCCACCAGCGTACAAACACGTCAAACTTTCATGAAAAAACATTCATTTATTAAACCCCCCGGCCATCTGTTTGGACTCCCCCTCTCTCCCCAACCTACCTTGTCACCGCAGGCCTTAATCTGTCTGGTGGACAAGAAGTCGGGGGAGAAGAGTAAAACTCGGCCCCGCTTCGTGAAGCAGGACCAGGTGTGCATCGCCCGGCTCCGGGCGGCCGGGACCATCTGCCTGGAGACCTTCAAAGACTTCCCTCAGATGGGAAGGTTTACGCTGCGTGACGAAGGTGTGTGTGTGTGTGCGTGTGCGCGCGCGCGATGGAGAGAAGAATATATATTGAATATATAGCGGACCTGACTAAATTGGAATTACTTGCATTGATCTTCACAGACAGTAGCTTCATGAATACACATAAAACACATATTTACAGTCCTTAATTTTCTCTCAAACATGCTTTGTGCACCCACCCCCAATTTTTTGAAAAAGAATTGTTTCACGCCTTGTCCGCACACGGCCGTGAGCGTTGGACTTCAGTGCCTGTAGTGACTTAAAGGTGTACAAGAATGAACTGTGTCCGATGCGTGCCTTGAGAGTCTCCTCCTGTTATAACTCTGTCCCCCCTGCAGGTAAAACGATTGCTATCGGCAAAGTGCTGAAGCTGGTGCCGGATAAGGACTAACGGAGCTCAAGCAGCACTATGCATGGAGATCTTCCACTGGGGTTTTAAAACGTCAGGAGAACGCTGCCAGAGCCAACCCCCGAAAACAAACCAGCCCCTCTTCTGTCTTTACACACCACTATGCTGAAGAAGAAAAAGTGCCGCGAACAACGACGACAACGACAACGACGACAAGAAGAAACACAAACAAAAAAAAACCAACCGGGAAAGAACAGGTCAAATGAAGAAAAGAAAAAGAAAAACGAGCAACGGACTGAATCAGTTTTTCCGACGAACGATGCGACTGAGTCCAGTGTGTCAGCTTTCTCATATTGAGAGCTATGCTATGCCACTAATGTAGCTGTTACCCTCCCTGTCCCCTGTCCCCTGTCCCCACCCCCCACACACACTACTCCTCTGGTAAACATTGCTGTTGGAAGGCTACACCATTTGTTTTGGAATGGATATCAGTGCAGCGTAATTAAGCTTGGGAGAGAATTAAAAGGAAATCATGCCGACCGGCTTCATATCGCGTTATGGGCCAGAAAAACCCTCTGAATATGATTTGCAAATGGATTGAGTCACCCTTCCCCCCTTTTTAAATGATATTGGGAATTCAGTGGGACATTTTATTGCGGTTTTAAGGATTGCTGTACCAAAATTTTAATTTGGTCTCTCTCCACATATTTCCGGAGGTGTACTTGAATCTTCATGTCAAATGCAAATCAGATTGACAGAGAATGACCACACACATATGCGCTCACATAAACTCACTGTCACATAATTGATCAAAATAAATACAATTAATAAAAGAAAAACGTGTCTGTTGTCTACCAATGTGACTATTCTGCCTGAGATAAGCTATTGGGAGCCATTGTGTTATAAATAAAGTTTGGAAGGTTGGTCGTGACGTTGGATACAGCGGTATGCGCATGCGTGGCCTGAAACACGTGAAGCCGCCTGTAAGCAGTAACATGGCAGAAGTGAATGTGGACCTCGTGTTGGACCAAGAACAGGTAATTTAACTTTAATCACTGTAGTGCTCCGCTTAGCCGATCCCGTTTTAATTAATGTAATGGTGTCATAGTATACAATTCGTTAATTGTAGTCTGGAGCAGGTTTAATAATGAGTACGCTAGCGTTAGCATGTTGGCTTTCCAGCTGGTACTGCCGTCATGGCATAATAGTAATAATACATGGGATTTTTCAGCGCCTTTGAAGTTACCCAAGGATACTGTACATAAGGTTAAGAACTGAGGGAGGGCGGTGGGGATGAGCCGCGACTCGTAGGGAAACAAATATTGCGTTTATTTGTCACTGAAAGAGGCTCTGAAGGTGGGTTGAAGAGGTGGCATGGATAGAAGTTGACAATGAAGCCTCTATTACTATTGCTCTTCATAATGCCAACGTGTACACCTTGACGTTCATCAGGTGAAGAAGGCCGTCCAGGCTCTACAGGCTTTCATTAAATCCAAGTCCACCTCCGAAGCGCTGTTCCTGAACGAGGCGCAGCGCATCTCCGTGCTCTTCACCCTGTGGAAGATCCCCAAGACAGAACAGAGCATACGCATGTGAGTCTCACGAATCAAAAGTTGTCACCAGTTGCAGTCAGTTGCCAAGAAATTCGACATAAGCTGAGTTTAAGGTTTCTTGTGTGCAATATTAAATGCCCCCTACTTGTGTTTATTTTCTCCTGGCCGCAGCCCATTGCCCCATAACCAGAGAACCGATACGGACGAAGTTTGCCTTTTCACCAGAGATGAACCCAAAATGACCGTGGATCAGACACAGAGGTTCTATAAGCGTGTACTGCAAGAAAAAGGCATCAACAATGTTACAGAGGTACTACTATATACCAAACTGTGTACTCTGATATCTGCTTCCTCCAAATGTCCACTGGATGGTGACATTTATACACCTGGCTCAATACAGAGCCTAGTTCTCTCAAAGCAATACTGTAAAACTTAAATTAATGGCCCTGGCTTTTAATTGCTTCAATCACTGAACTCAGTCGGCCTGGCGTCTATATGGGACCGGCCTTTAATTCCTTTCGCACAAAATTTAGAAAAGATGGGAAATGGTATCAAATTATTTTTACTCCGGCGCATATTCGGCAAAGCAGGACATTGAAAGTCAGGTGTTTTGCAGTCAACCGTGTCATAGAAATATTTTGAAGACTTGAAAAAAATCGTTTTGACCGCCTGGATGACTTTGGATTATAGCAAGCAACAAACGCAGTCATATCAGTTACTGGTGACATTTTTTTCTCGATATCTTCCTCTCTATGTTCGATGAATGGGGAAGTAACAGGAAAGACGTTGCTCGCCAATTTTGAAGAAAATTTTATTTTATTTGGATACACAACCCAAAATGATGATTGCTATCAAGTAGTCAGTAGTTGTCCTGTATCTATGTATTCTTATTGTGTCTGTCTGGTGTTGTGTACCTGTTCAGGTCATCCCCTACAAGATGCTGAAGACGGAGTACAAGTCCTTCGAGTCTAAGAGGCGTTTGCTGGGAAACTTTGACCTGTTTTTGTCTGATGACCGCATCCGACGTCTCCTTCCCTCCCACCTAGGAAAACACTTCTATCAGAATAAAAAGTGAGAAAATATGTTGAATTAAAGCTGCACTATGTAAGCCTTCCCATTAGCAGTATCTGTGGCTTGAGTTGTAGCTGCAGTTATAGCTATAATTTTCTCATCTGAAAATTATACAGTTATAACGGACCAGAATAAATTTGTTTATAGACAAAATTCCCTGGATGGATCGGCGCGTTTTATTCTTGAGAAACGTTCTGGTTCCGATATAGCTGCAGTAGAAAAGTTAGATAGTGCAGGTTTAAGCCTTATTTGTTTGTATGCATTGTAAAAGTCTGTAATTAATGGTGATGATAACCTAGACCTTTTTTTTAAGGGGAAGCATTGGTACATATCCTAATGAAAAAGCTGCGGTCGCCTTAATTGTAGTATTTCAAATGCATGCAAGAAAAGCTATTGCACAGATCATAATGAAATGCACGAAAGGAAGGGGGGGAACAAATGCAGACGACTCCATTGCTGCTCATTGACTGTCATTAAACATACTCTTAACCTTTTCCAGAGACCCCTTATCTGTGGACCTGCAGAGCAAACATCTGGCCAGGGATCTGAAGGGCATCATTCAGGGCACCCGCATTAAGATCAACAACAAGGGCGCCTGCTGGTAACGCTCACCTGATGCTGCCATTACAATTGTTTAATTTACACTTGATGTTTTCTCAATTATTTAAACCTGAAAGTTGTTACTACTTCCTTGCAGCCATCACTTTTGTTTACAATGTGATTATTTACTTGTCCGGAAACCAAATTCTGAATTGTTTTTAGAGGGAAAAATCCCTGGTGGATGGGATTTATTTTTTAGATGGTCTTAATTTCGAAAACAATTTTGAACAGAAGTGATGTCTGCTATGGAGAGCTAGTAAACCCTGCCGTCTGGATATTTAGTTTTTTGACGACAATAAAGACTCATTGCATGAATACACCACAAACAGCTTCCCAATCGCTAAACTGTTTTCCTCACTTTGTTATTTATTTCACATTCTGCGTATTTCCCTCATTGGCCATAAAGGGATTGATTGTAATGTCGTGTCCGTGTTCGGCTAACCTTGTGTCCTAGTATGGCCTCCATCGGCCACTCTGGCATGACTACAATGGAGCTCACGGAGAACATTGAGTCGGCTGTAAAAGCGGTCATGGAAAAAATGCATACGGTAAGTCCCCCCCTGCTAGTCTTGTTGTTTGTGTCTGTTATTTAGGTTACACAGGGAATGGAAACCACTGTTATATAAAGAAATATGGGAGCAGGATATCCTAGTGGTCGCAGTTCTCCACCGCTTGGCTGTAGGCCTCCTTGAAACCCTCTCCTTGTTCAACGTGGGACTGGTGCACTAGTGGTGCTATAGGGACGTCCGAGTGTGGCCAGATGGTCCTCCTTTCCATGGCTCTGTGACTTTGATACACACGGAGCAAGATGCCTAACCCTTATCTGCCCATATATCCTAATAATCGCCAAGTCGCTTGCTTGCTCGTTAGCGTTGGCTAAATGGTGAAATCTGCAATCTGAGACTCCTCCACCCCGTGCTACGGTTTACAGAAAGGACCCGTGATAAAGGTCATCCACCTGAAGAGCCTGGCGTCCGTGGCTCTGCCCATCTACACCGCAGACCTCAGTCACATCACCATACTGGATGACACACAGAAACGCGCCCATTTACTCAAGAGAAAGGTGTGTGTGCGTGCGTGCGTGCGTGCGTGCGTGCGTGCGTGCGTGCGTGCGTCATTGTCAACATGTCTCATTAGTAGTCCTTCCTTAAATCCGTAACCCAAAATAATAATAATTTCCTGTGTTTTGTCAATTTCTAGAAAAATGCCAAGAAAGTGTCTGGGGAAGATGGCGGCGATGATGAGGAAATCCCACAGCTGGTTCCCATAGAAACACCTGCCAAAAAGGCCAAGCTGGAGGTCAGTCCAGCTGCAGTGTCCTTTTTTAACTTGTTGCTGTAACGACCTGGTGCACTCATTATACAGTCATTGTTGTGTGAATTGACCACTGTTCTATATCAAGGGCGTTTGGTTGTTTGCATTATCTTGCCATAAGGGTTTAGTGTTCCTGCCAACCGTCATATATAATGCATATACAAACACATAGGATACGTCTAAAATACAAAAGAAGAAGAATGTAAAATGGATGCTATAATGGATTGTTATCGTTATGAGTTAGTATATGAAATGCGCCGCACACCGTGGCGTTACACTAGAAGTGTCCGAGAAGCTTAACCCTCTCTCAGCCATCAACATCAACCGCTGCCCAGACACACACGTTAGCGTCCCCTCTCGCCGTCAGTGTCCCTTCGCTGTGGCGTCTCCCACAAAAAGAGCTTGAGTTCGGAGCAGAGTAGAACGTTCACAAACTGGTTGGCGGAGACATCGGACAAACATAGGATTTTACACGTTTTCTCAAAATGTATATGGTCTTATTTTAGTGAGTGACAAAATGGTATAGATTACCATGTTGAAGTTCATATAAGACGTATCACGATTTTGGGTTCACTGCCCCTTTTAAAGAATGTAAGCATGTCTTACTTGTAAACGGTGCTTACACCAATCTCTCTGCACTCCTCTGACAGAAACCACCGAAGAAGGAGGCGATCGAGACGGCCACCAAACCTACCGTACAGAAGAAATCCCCCAAAGCCAATAAGCAGAAGTCTCCCAAACCCGCTGTACAAAAGAAATCCCCCAAACCCGCTGCACAGAAAAAGGCCCGGAAGCCACTGCAACAGACCCAGAAGGCTGGCAAGACGTCGCCCAAACCCAAAAGAAAAGCACGTAAAGCCAAATGATCGCCGTGGCAACGTGTCCGCACCCGCGCTTCACAATATATCCCTCTACACATGGACTTATGGAAATCTAGTCAAGAACCAGTCTGATATTGTTTATAACTTGGTCATGTTCACTTGCCATTTGTCTTCAAAAAGTTTCGACTATGTTTTGTTATATCAAGATATTTATAAAACGTTACTTTTGAAGTTCATCCATCTGTCTGCTTATTTGTATAAGTTCAAGGCATTATAATGTTACATGCTGTAACAGACATTCTAAATTAATATTGTCTCATAATGGGAGCAATATATTTTGGGAGGGCAAAAACATTGATTGTTAACGTTGTTAGGTATATTTCTCTTTAATCTTGTGATGTTTTTAAAATACAATAACACAAATACGTAAAAATAAATACACACTTTTCAAATGTATGCCCTTTCTTTCATATATATATATATATTATTTTTTGTTGGTTTTTATTGACATAAGTGATGAGTTTAACAGCAGAAATGGACAGGAAATGGATTTTGATCATTAACCCTGACCACACACAGACACTCATTAGCCCTTCACACACACACACACACACCTGAAGATTTATACCTCTTCATCAATTGCTGCCCCCAGGCTTTCAGAAGACAATCGTGTCAATGTGAACACAAGTAGTAACATGGAACTAAAGACACTTTTATACAGTATTTACCAACATCAGACTTCTATTCTGCTAGCAGCCCGAGCCAGACTGTGTGTTTCTCCCATCTGACCTGAAGTGTTTTCACGGCAGCAGGGCTGCTGCCTGTATCAGGTGACAGGCCTCTAGTGTGAGGGATTATGCTACACATTTTGCTCAGCTGCTGCCTGGTTATAACTGCACCATAATACTCTGAACAATTAAAAACAGGCCGTGGATCCTTATATCTGAATCCGACTTTCAATTTCTGCATTATAACTTGGTAATGTTTGCACTCATAAATATATTTAAACGCTCTGCATTGTCCGAGCATATGGTTGTGTGTCGTGCGTATGGTTGTCAAGATGGTGTGGAGTCGGAGGCTCACTCATCCATAACCCCTCACATAACCTAACCTGGTATGTGAGGGGTGTGGCGGCTCGTGTGGAATTACAGGTGCCGATTGTATCCCGCTGGTGTGGCCGAGAGATAATTTACCTATCAGACTCGTGGCATAGCAACCCTGCAGTCACTTACTACTACCGGTACACCCGGTGAGAAGGAGCCGCTGTAAAAGGATGATGAAAACAAACTGAGAATATATATATTTTTCTTCTGATATATTTTTCTTCTGAATATCTGCCTACTGGAGTTCGCTTAGAGATTTCAAAGATATTCCCACGCAATGGCTTTTAGAGACGCGAGGCTCTTGGACGAATCGGAAGAATCTTCGTCCTTCGGCCTTCCGCCTGGCGACGCCTCGGGACCCTCGGGCTGGGCCTACTTCCACAAGCCCATCATCGCCATGGTGATGGGCGTTCTGATGTCGGCGGCGGGGGCCCTCCTGCTTCTGTTGCACGCCTCGGGG
>OMNR01006664.1:1244-13095 GCA_900303205.1 Mora moro
AATAAAAAGGGGGGATAAGACAGAATGAAGAGGAGGGCACTGTAGTCGACGCACTGAACATGAAAGACATGTCTTGTGAGTGTCGAGTGCACGCCCTTGTTTGTGTGTGTGTGTGTGTGTGCCTGCATGAGTGTGTGTGTGTGTGTGTGTGTGTCTGTGTGTGTTCCTGTCCATCAGTGGTTGATCTTCTGGCTGCATTAAACATGTCCCAGCCCATAAAAGGCATATCCAAGATCCACGGCGAAGATCCGTCTGGGACCACCATGGCCTATAAGCTCCGCCCCAAAGCCCCCCACCTCACCCTCCCTCCTGAGTACTCCCGCCTCCTCGCCTCGACCGGCCACGGCTCCATGGGAGTGCACCTGGTGGGGCGTCAGGTCCCGGACTCCAGCGCCACTCTGCTCTCCTTCTCCTCCCAGTCCTCCCCTCTCCTCCAGGTAGTCTCCTCCACCCGGAACAACAGCCTGCGCTTGGACTACAGGGTGGTGGGAACCGGCGCCCGGGGGATGCTTAGCTTGTTCTTCCCGGGAGGAAACCCCTTCTCTGGGGCACGTTGGGTACGCTTGGCCCTGGGCCTGGAGCCGGATAAAGTGAGTCTGTTTGTAGACTGCGAAGAGGCTGTCGTTGTCCAACGAAAGAGAGAGGAGGAGAGGATCGAGGTGAGGGACTTTCCTCGAGACCTGGCGGTGACTCTGGCCAGCACAGTGGGAGACAACGACAGCAAATTCAGTGTGAGTGTCGGTTTCTCAACCTCACATACCACTAAAATCCTAATTTGAACGGATACACTTGACGTATTTATTTGGTACACCTATTTTTTAAGAAAATATTTTTCAAGAAAATGTTTAGTTTAACCCTATATCCCATTCTACAATTCACCCAATTCTCCATGCATGCAGGGATATTTGAAGACAGCCGAGATCTCCATGAGAGCATATGGAAGGCGTCCCTGGCATTGTTCCAATGTTACAGGTACGTAATACATTTAGTTTTTACTGGCATTTTTGACTGTTCTTAACTGTTTTATTTTTCAGAATCCGAATCAAACCTAAGTATTTCTGGAAGGAGGAATCCCTTGTCTTCATTTCCCCACTGAGTGTTGAGGCCTTAGAAGCCTCAGAGATATGAGGTGTCGTCTCGTGTGGGTCTGTAGTGTGAATCCCTTGGGGGGGAAAAAAAAACCCTGACACAAATAAACATGACATGATTTATTTGGTTTTTTTTAGTCTTGTTTAGACTACCATGCGCATGCATGCTTATAATCACAATGAGCGTGTGTGTGTGTGTGTGTGTGTGTTTACTTGTGCAGGTAAGTGTCTATGTCTATAAGCATTTTCCGTGGGGATTTCCATCGGCCAATCAGGATCATGCCAGAGGCTACAGCGTTGGGAGACGTTCTTTGTCTTATCGCGGTGCCTGTCTGTACCTATACCATCACTGCTGTAATTTACAGCTTTCTAGGGTGATGTCGACAGTGTAGCATGCTACTTTACTGGGGGTACAGCCGAGTGGTGTCTGTGTGGTGTTGAATGAAGCCATAAATACATACAGTTCATTGCAATGCTGAGTTAGGTTACTGTACTTTATTACTCCTTTTGTTGTTCTGAGATTATATGTCTCTGCAAAGACCACCCTTGTCGGTCTATGTATGTATTCTTTAGCTTTCTTTAGATCTTATCTTCACACTTCCAGAGGCAGACCTTTGGAGGGGACAATTACATGAAATTTTCTCAAGAGCAATTCCTGAGGGGGACACCACAAGTAGTGGTGAAGTAAAGAAATGTCTAACATATCCTTTGTTGAACTACTTACTGGAGGTCAGCCACCAACGACAGACTGTCAGACTCCCAAACACGCACTGTACCTTTATCATGTGCCACTGCTGAGGGCTGGGGGGTGGGGGGGCAGTGGATTAAACCATTATGAGGCAAAGGGCGGGGGATCACAATCTTTTGAAACTTAAAACGCGTTATTAAGTGTCTATAATCAGCACAAGTGATTTCATTGCGTATTAATAATATTATTGAAATTACAGTTATGTTTACAGTGATGTATTGGGGGGGACAAATCATATTTTTCAGAGGATGGGGGCGTCGTGTACCCCCCGTCCCCCTCTGGATTTCCGCCCATGAGGTGGGGCAGCATTAGGTTGGTCAGCTTCTTCACTTCCTCCAAGTGCTCTGCAGCTAGGTCAGACACAGAGTTCAGGACCTCCTCCTTATAAGTCTCCTTTACGCCACTGAATAGATAATCAGATACCCCAGCATAGTCAGGCTTTGTGACCCTTGTGAAGTCGTCACTGATTGGCTGGCCCAAGCCTGTATGCAGTCCCTTGTAGACCTCCCTGAGCTGAGTATGGGTTGGGTATGCACAGCAGTTCCCCAGAGAAGGAATAGTCAATTGATCAGAATTTTCATTTTTCTGCATTTTCTTTAGATTGTTTTTTGGGTGGGGTGGGGTGTTTATTTCATGCTAGGTACCCACTTCTTATACAAAATATCTTTCAAATGACCCAATGCATCACCACTGAAATGGGTGTAATTAGTTTCCAATTTTTATTTTTTATTTTTAATCAATTATGTCCCCCCCTAATTTTGTGTAGGCTATTAGGTGTAGGCCTATTCAAAAAGTATGTTGTCTCATTGTAGCCTACACACAACCTTGAGTCTTCTCCTTGAATATGAATATTTAATCCTATTGCCAGGTACTGACCAGTTACACATTAGTGACCACAATATACAAAGGTGAAGGAAGGCCTTTTATTGTTTGATTAATAATTTATCAGACATGCAAACAGCAATGTTAAAGCAATGAGATCTTGGCTATTTTAGTAGCAAACAAAAACAAAATGGAGGATCTGGAGTGTTTCTGTACAGATTGAAATATACTACAACATGGACTCCTATGAGACAGCTGGATAATTAATTACAACATTGTGTTTGTCAGCACAGCAGCCCAAGGGGAACGATAGTTACTGTTGGAACAGTGAGATTCCTCTTGTTTCCTGACATATATTTGATTAACAAGTTGGCTCTGAATAAAGGGACATTAAAATAGATTTGGGTGGAGTTGGTCTTCCAAAACAAAATCAAGCTTATAAAAGAGGAAATGGCCGCCCCCTGCGACAGGTCCGAACAACCTCTTCTGGACAGGAGCAGGTGACACCTGCCACAGAGAAGCAGCTTAAGGTATACAGTAACAACCTCTTCTGGACAGGAGCAGGTGACACCTGCCACAGAGAAGCAGCTTAAGGTATACAGTAACAACCTCTTCTGGACAGGAGCAGGTGACACCTGCCACAGAGAAGCAGCTTAAGGTATACAGTAACAACCTCTTCTGGACAGGAGCAGGTTAAGGTATACAGTAACAAATTCTTTTTTAAGGCCATACAATGTATGGTGGTGTTTATTTTAACAATACTGGGTCTTTTTAAGTGCACGGTGAAGGTCAGAATAACTGTTTGGCAGCAAAGAAATAGAAAATCAATGGCTGGACTTCCGACTCGTTGGTTAAGGTCTCACACAACCTTCCTTCCTTTGTGTTTTCCAGAGAACTGAACAGTAGACAAATATAGGGATCTACTGGATCCACCTTTAATGACCAGTCTGAACAGACACCGACGGGACTGTAAGATGCAGGCGAAAAATATTATTTATTATAATATATATATTTTAGAGAGTTTATATGTTGAACTGTTGTGTCACAGATATTCAGGCGGGGGCCATTTTATCTCTCATGTAGAGCAATACATGCAGTCATTCATCCTTCTTCGTGAAATGGGGGGGGGTCGTTTATAGAACTTGAAAGCGCAGTGGAGCGTTTGCATAGGAGGACTTAGTTTTGTTTAGAAAATAACACTGAAATGCCCAATGGAGGTTTTCCAATTGTAACTTGTTATTTTCATTCTTTGGCCATGTCTCTTTGTAGGTTCTAGAGGAAATTTAACATAACTCAAAACTAACCAAAGAGTCATTTAATGACACAAAAAACGACTTAGGGTAGTTACACTCAAACAACCGTGGTTTATAACTACACGGTCGAACAGCATTAGCATTTATTGCATTTTTAGCAATACTTAGAATTACATTTGCCAAACCAAACGAATGCAAGAGGGAAATATTGTTACTATTGTTACGCTGTGATGGTGATCGTGCCTTTGATTGTAGGGCAAACCTTTTATAGAAAGGAAATGAGAGGAAATGAAAGACCCAAGCCCCTTACCCCTGGTCCCTGCTCTGGGCCAACCCTCGGAATGTGAGGAGGCCAGGGGGACGTTCAAGGACCAACATGGAGGAGATCCTGTCTGTACTGACGCCAGCTCTAATTCAATGTTATACTTAAAGACTAAAAAAAGATTCCTCTATCTACGGGAATGCGTTCCCTACTCCGGCCAATCCGGAGCACATGGGAGAGGATGCCTGGGGGTCAGTGCGTGTATCTGTTCAGCGATATGATGAGACAGTCTATGGAGAGGTTCGAACAGGCAACCTGCTCTAGTCATGCAGTGAAGACGAGGAAAAACACAACGTAGACCCAAAGCTGGTGGGCAAGACCCGAGGCGCCAGCCAGCCAGGCACAGGGGCAGGGCCAGGGGGCTGTCCCCAGATCAGGAGTGATCCATGGGCTCTGCGTCCTGGTTCTCCTCCGGTTGCACCGGGCCCACCAGCTTCCCTCCGTCCGGTTTATCGGGCGCCGCACCACTCTGCGTACCGCCGCCAGACACGTCCATAGTCGATGGCTCGGGGTCGCTCCTGGCCCCGCCCCCCTGGGCCCCACCTGTCCGCTCCCTGGGCCCCCCCGCGGCGGCGGCAGCGGCCAGGCTCTGCTGCTCCTTGAGGTGGCGCTCCATGGAGGCCTGGATGGAGGACACCATCTCCTGCAGCTTCCTCCGCTGCTGCTCCATAGCGCCCGGCTCCAGCGGCCCGCCCTCCCGCATGGTGACAAAGCCCGGCGCCATGCGCACCAGCTCCTTACCCGCGTCCTCGCTAATGTCCGTCAGTGCGGGGGGGTCCCGGGACACGCTGGCACTCAGGTCCACGCCGCTGCTGTGCTGTCGTGTGATTGGCCGTTGCGGCGGGGAGGAGTCCTCCACGCTGCCCAGGGAGTGGCCCTTCCCCTGGAAGGCGGCGACGGTCTGCTCCTTCCTGCGGACCACCCCGCCACTGCCCAGCCGTAGCAGGCCGTGGGAGGGGCTGCCCTCATGGCTGCCCCCTCTGGTGGTCACCTCGGAGCGCAGCTGCACCAGGGCCTCCTTCACCAGCTCCTCCACGTCGGGGCCCACGGGGAAGTGGCCCGCGGCGTCCACACACAGCTCCAGTCGGTCCTCGGCCGCATTGTACACAAACGTCTTCCCCGCCAGGTGAGGTAAGGTGCAGTGCTTTCCGTCCATCAGGCCTGACAACACAGGTAGAAACCAGTTCATCAACTACTGGATTGGATTATGGATGATTACAAATTGCATACGGTTATTAATTTATATTATAGAGCAATATACTATTTAGTAGCAGACGCATTTATCCAAAGTGACTTAGAATTACATTGCAGGTAGCAGGTAGGGATTAGGCATCTTGCTTTAAGAAGCCTACAGCTATCCTGCCCCCTAATATCAATAAAGAATACTACATTGATATTATGTGCAAGAATGGGATTTGGATTGTATTGTAATTCCAGGTGGTGTACAGCAATATAAAATATCATTATTTTACTCTACACTGTAAACAAGATCTGCAGATAATAAACAAGTATTTGATCCAAATGTTAAATTAATCAAATAAAAAAAGGCCATAATAACCCATTACCATTTCTTACAAAATTCACACATAGCCCAGTATTATGATGAGCACATCTCACCCATATCCTTCTGGACGATGTTGTAGAACACTCCTCCATGCTGGAAGAGGAGAGGGAGCTTCCTGGCGTACGACCAGACGTCTTCCCCTTGAAACAAACCAAATGAAGCTGTTGGACGCCATCTTGCTAAATCCCACACTGTATCTGTTTCCTCCACTCTCCCTGATGTACCGACTGCTCATTATTCACAGAAGAACTCATCCATCCAGCCTCCAGTTATTCTTATCACTAAATTAAAACGGAACAACAAACGGAACTCTAGTTCCCATTCAAGTTCATACTAGAATGGGATTAACATCTTTTCACACAGGCCTCCTGTGTTAGACTTGGTTTGTCATCATGTAAACGTTCACCGAGCCAACCGTACAGACGGAAACGCCTGTTTTTGGTTTCCATAAAGGGACTATGACTCTCACTAAACATCAAGTAGAGCGCTGTACTCTGACAGATCCTGGAGACGTTGAGACCTTTCCATCGGACTACAACCCACAGTCCGGTACACACTTCACCTGACCTTTGACCTGAAGAGAGGGTGTGTTTTTTTTTCTCCGGCCTTAGCACATTCATGCCAGACCCTCGTTTCCATAGTTCCCTCGACAGTTTAATACAAGCTACAGTGACACAGGGCGGCTATTCACAAGTTACTTTTATAAAAGAGAGAACAACTAGGCTTTTTATCAGCAAAGCTCCCTTCAGTGGCTAGAAAAGCCCCCAGCACAGCAGCCAACTCGGTGCCTGATGTTTTTGGTGCAGGCCGCCCAGACTAACCAGCCAGTCCACGACTGGCAGGCACATATGCTGGTGTCCTGAACAGGTTGTGATTGGTCAGCTGTGGACTCCGTATCACTACCCCCAGTGATATGGAGGAGGGGTAAAGGTTGACACACAATAATGAACATTTTGATATGAAGTAATACTGTGATTGTTGCATTAATAAATACTAATACATTGCATACATAGATCATAGACATGTCAATGATCTAGGCCACAAAACCAGGCCACAACCCAGTCAGCAGGAAAGCTGAAACTGATATTTTACAGATGACAGAAAGGCATTCATCCATCCAGAGAGAAATCTTACCCATCAGGGTCGCTAGGAGACAGAGGGAGGACATCTCAAGGTCGATGTTGTCCTGGAGCTCCCCGTCACTCATCTTGCCGCTCACGGCAGTGTCGCTCTTCACGGTGTGGACGGTTGAATGAGAGCCGGAGAACCGGGGGCCGGGCCCCGGCTTCTGCTCAGGGGCCCTCAGTATCTCCACCGTCACCCTGTCCCCGTGCTGCAGGGCCACGGCCTGGGTCTCCTCGCCGGCCTTCGGGGGTGCGAGCTCTTTGGGTGGGAAGCCGTAGCGGATGCACTGCTGTGCCGTGGGCACGCTGAACTCCTTGGCGATGCTCCTCTGCAGCTCATGGAAGGTGGTGTGCGCCTGCAGGGTGAGCATGGCCTGCCGGCCGTCGCTGGTGGTCACTCGGATCTTCTTGTCCTTGTCTTTATTGGAGGAGGAAGTTGTTTTGGTGGGTGTGGCCGGCGCAGAGGACGAAGAGACCTCCGGCGACACGGAGGGGGACGACGGCCGCCCGTGGTTCTGCTCCTGCTTCAGCCGGTCAGTCCTCCTCTTCTGGCTGCTGGAGGCCTGCTCACTGATGCTCTGCTGGAGGCTGCGCTCGGCCTGGCTCATGGTCAGCTCCTCCTTGTGTAGCGTCTTGGCCTTCTGGCCTGTCAGGATGATCTTGGTGGGGGGCTGGGTGTCCATGGGCTGCTGGCCCTCCGCAGCCTCTTCGAGTCTCTGGGCGTGAGCCCCGTCAATGGACACAGGGTTGTACTCGTCTGGGTTCTTCTTGGCCGTGTGATGCAGGATGGTGTTGACCACTTTCTGCACCAGGATCTCACTGCCAAACTCCCCCGGGAAGTGCTTGGTGACCAGTTTCATGGCCACGTCGTAAACGTTACTGTTCAACGCCGCGTCCATCTCATACTGGAACCAGTAGACGGTCTCTCGGACCACACGCCCTCCCCACTCCAGGGTGATGGGGAAGGCCTCTGGAAGGCAGTCGTACTCCCTTCCCTCCCAGAAGTGCTTGAAGCCACAGCCACACTTCCCCCCCTGGGAGCGGGTGTTGGTTCGGTCCCCGTCCAGGTACACCACGGCGCCGTCACCATGGATGCGGCGTACCGAGGTGCCGTGGCACCAGTTGCAGGTGCTCAGAGAGCTCAGCTTGTAGTCGGGCACCAGGACATCTCGCTGCGGGTCGTAGCAGCACACCACGTTGTTGAGCGGGAAGCTGTAGTTCTTGTCGGGTCGGAGTTGACCGTGGGTGGACTTGGCCAAGTTGTAGAGCTTCCCACCGGGGGCCAGCCATTCGCCCGGCACATGGAGCTCCGAGAGGGCGCCACAGATCAGGCAACGGTGGAGCCGGTTCTCCTGAACCGATCGCTTGGCCGCTTCGGTCACCTCCTCAGGCTGCACCCCGATGACCCCGGTGCGCCTGTAGATGTACTGGTGCACGTCGGCCACCAGGGAGGGGTGGATGCTGTGCTTCTCCATGAAGACTTCCTCCATGGCGTTGACCAGCCTCATCAGGTACTTGTCCTGCAGGCTGCGGTCGCCCCCTATCACACAGCTGCCATCCGCCTCCAGTCGGATGTAGGTTCGGATCAAGTCCTGGGGCACGCCCCAGGCCTTAGGAAGGAGCCGAGCCGGCAGCTTGGGGAGCACCGTATCCTTAATGCCCACCAGTGGGAGGTAGTGGTTCCGGCCCGAGCTGCTCCAGGCGATGCAGATCGGCTTGTTGGGCTTCCCGTCTTTGCCCTTGCACTGCTCCTCCGGTACCAGGCCCGGGAGGAACGTGGCGGAGTAGTCCCCTGAGCTCCTCATCCCGCTCAGAGAGTCCAGCAGGATGATGGGCCGGTGGAGGACGTTGGCCAGGCCGAAGATGTGGATGTTCCTCAGGCCAAGAGGCACGCCCTCGGGCGGGATGAACAGAGGGTCGCACTCGTTGATGATGTCCTCCCATTCAGCCGCATCAATAAAGTCCTGGAAGAGGGCCTTGTAACGGTCCAGGTTCTGTTTGAAGTTCTGCTTGAGGTTCTCTCGCAGTGCGTGCCAGAACAGTTCCCTGCCCACCAGGGCCCGGGACACGGCGTGGACCAGGCAGTGTCCGTCTCCGTCCACATGCACAGGAATTAGACATTCTCTGCTCCCGTTAGCTTTCTTGACCTCCTCCAAAGTGTCATGGAGGTATATCAGACTGCCTGATCTGTCCTTGCCATATCCAACAGTTGACACATGGTCTGGTTCGATGAGAAAAGCTCTGTCCCCGAGGAGTGAACAGTCAAACATCTCACCTTGACTCATGTCTCTTAGGAGCTTGGCTTTGCCCGTTTGTTTATCCATGCCATATCTGGTGAGAACGGGGGAGAGAAGCTTGCAGTGATAGTTGGACAGACCCATTACTTTCACCAACTCTGTGCCTTTCTTCGGGGCCCCCGTAACGCCGAGCAGGGCGTTTCTGAGAAGATTGTGCAGTACCACATCTGGATCGGTTACTTCTTCGACGTTCAAGAGGCTCTTCTGTTCGTGGCGCTGGCCACACTCGGTGCATTCAATACTAATGGAACCATAAGCAGGGAAGAACAGCCTCGCCTGGCATTTCGGGTCTGGACAGGTACCAGATAAAATCCGTCTGTCCTTCTTCTTAGAGCTTTGTAGCAGCGACATTTCGGATGATTGGGCCAAGCTGTCAATCGAATAAATTAAAGCATGATATTCGTCCCACGAAGGACTGTCAAATGCAATCTGAGTCACGTACAGCGAGTTGTTTGCTAAAACAACAGAACAACACGGAAGCGGTCGGTTTTTTTTCCTCCGTTGACTGTCTGTTGCACAACGTAATCAAACGTAATGACGTTGTTTTGTGGTACTTGTAGTCGTGCGACTGCGATCTACAATGATTATTGTCCGTTTTAGACGTTTGAAATACAAACACCCTCTAGTACATTTTAAAAAAACAGAATTTATTTTGTGATATAAAGGGCGGTATTTCTGAATTATGTCTTGAATGGTTTTTTAGAAACGATTACTTTTTTTGGACTACATTGACCAGAAGACAACGCGGTGTGACGATGCGTGAGGAAGTTCACATGGGTGCTCAGATGATTGACACTTCGCCCTGTACTCCTGACGTGTTTGCGCATGTATTATTATTATTATTATTATTATTATTATTATTATTATTATGATTATTTTTATTGTTTCACTCTGTTGTCGTAATTGTCGTTGTATGCTCTGTGCAATGTAAGGAGAAGTGTTACATTAACAGGACATGCCGGGGGTTAATGCATGTTTTGTTTTCCACCAGTCCGCTTAGTTGTGCTGCAGAGGGACGCGAGGCTGGCGGTGACTTCTTTTACTTCTTTTACTTCTTTTACTTCTTTTAGTTGTGTTAGTTGTGTTAGTTGTGTTAGTTGTGTTAGTTTGTCTCAGCTCATGGTAAAGATGTGCACAGTGAGTCGTCACCTCAGGCCTACACGCCGAACACCAACCGGTGCCAATGTCGACATTCTTGCTGTCAATTTTGCGAAGCAAAACGCTCTCGGTGTGGTTGGAAACGGTTACATGTAGGCCTGTAGATAACACAGAAACTTGATGTATTATCTACATATTGTCTACAATATTAGATAACACAGAAACTTGATGTATTATCTACATATTGTCTAAAATATTAGATAATACATAATACATAAACTTGATGTATTATTTAATATTGACCCCGGGTCAATATGTATGTATTGGAGGTGGCAGGGTTAGCCAAATGTAAAAACACACCCCACTGCTCGTATTAAAACAGGCCTACTCATATTGAGTAGAGAAATGTATTATACTGGCGAACACAAGTTAGGCTGTGGGTTATAGAGACGGTGTGTCCGCCAGGGGGCGCCAGGCCTCTGTCGACGGGCAGGCTCATCTTATCAGAAGTTATTTTTACTTTCCAAGGAATTTCTTTTGGTCTGTTGGTGCAAACAATAAACAAAGGAAATAAGGAAGTAGAGTAAAGCTGTAGAGTTCTCAGCTGTGGGAACACAACACACACAAAATAAACGCATGATGTTATGTTATGACCTAATAACATATGTGACTTGTGACTGAGATTGGAATGACAAAATGAACAGATCAATAAGGAAATGAATAGGTCAAGGAGTGGTCAAACACCACTAAAAAAAGAAAGAGGTCAGGAGTAGACTTACAAGGCTATCTGGCTAATAGTAGCTATGTAGCAACGATGCATAACAAAATATTATTTTCATTCCATAAAGTTGTTGGTATGAACACAAGTTCTTGTCACCACTGTATTTGCATTCAGTCAAACTTATTATTTACATTATCTTTATATAAAATGCTATTCACTGATTGTGTAGCCACAATAATCTGCTGCTTATCAGTCAGAAAATGTCTTTCATTAGGAATTTGTGTTTTTGTTTGATTTTTATATTATTTGAATTTGAATGTAGGTAAATACAATTTTAACTTCTATTTTATGTCACACATAATTGATTCATACCTTGAAAATGACGTATGCCTAAATGATATGAATGAACAAATATAGTTTTACATACTCATTAAATCATTTGGCTACTGTGATGTTTTGCAGACGGTGAAAAGTGATCGTGAGAACACAGCAAAAATAAGTTAAAATTTCACATCTCAACTCATGCCAGACACATTTGCTGTTTGTTACATAACACAACTTCACTTTAACACAGGCAGGCTAAACAGCCCCTTTAGCTAAAATAAAAGCTAAATAAAAATACAAATACCTGGTGGGTGTATGTGTTTCAGTAAAGTAATATTAATAGGCCTAATGTTAATGAAAAGGGTGTCTTAATTTAATTTCACATATTTGAAACTTGACACTTTATTTTAAAGTCAAACCACTTCAAGTGTATTGAATTCAGAACGGTATTATACAGGCCTATCTATAATCATACTGGTAGGCCTAATAA